>PVHY01017427.1:0-31449 GCA_004024945.1 Uropsilus gracilis
TAACTAGGAATGAATGAGAAAAACAACAATCCACTCACTGACACACAGAAGAGAAGAACAAACAAAGGCCCTGGGCATCATCATCAACTGGGTAGGACCTAAAATGAGCATTATCAGAACCACAAGACAAGACAGTGAGAATAGTCACAGAAGTGACCTGGCGAAGAATATCACCTATGATGTTCAGGGGACTAAAGAACCAAGCTCCTAATTCAGAGATGCCACCAATGTGAGTGATGCGCCCTCCTCTTCCATTTGTGGAGGAAAGACGCAGAGAATTGCTGTGTCCTCACGACAGAACTGTAAACCACGAGAATGGAGAGGAACTAGACAAACCTGCTGGAGCCTGCCCCTACTGGGGGACCCCTCTAACACCAATGGCCAAGAGTTGGGATCCCAATGCCAGAGGCCAGAACTATAAGACTTGGAAGCAGCACCACGGGACAGACACCAGAATGGAGGAGGCAACCAGCATGAATGAGGAGGCATGAATCCCAGTTGCCGCATAAGTCTGGAGAAAAGGAGACTGTCAATTTCATCATAGGAAATGTCATAATAAAGGAGCAGGAGAACAGTGCCACATACCTGTCCTACAAGAGGTCCCAAATGAGCTTGGACTGCTTACCCTCCTCAAAGTTACTCTTAGAAATTTAAGCAGCATGAACTAACAAGTCCCAGGAGCTCAAGTCCTCACTCAGGAAAAGGACATTTACCAGATAAGGAAGAGATCAATGGGTCAAGCTTCGACTAACTGACCAACAATTTTACCAACCAACAACTCACAGAGAGAAGGGAGTTGGAGTGACAGGAGGGGGACATGGTGGAGGAAGTGGGGAAGAGGGAGGGCCATACATAAGGGGATCAATAATTACAGAAATGTGACCAAGATTGTAAGAAAGTAAAAAATAAAATAAATTAAAAATTATAAAGAAAATGATCTAGGGAGATAATGGATATAATTCTTGGGGGGGGGGTAGACTTGCTCTTGCTCATATGACTGAAGCACTGTGTTGTCATAGGCTGTAAGGCAAAGCTTTTAAGTGACCTATCAGTCTAGGAGTCTGTAATGTAAGTATAAAGGAGAATAACATCTTCTGAGAGGGATTAATACCCCTAGGTTCTCAGGAAGACTGGAACCTTGAACTCCATAGCAGAACCCTAGGTGTGAGGTGGGGTTGGTATGCATGACTGTTGAGATGTGGAAATGGCATAGTATTTTCATACTGATAGGCATCCTGGTGAGAAGTGAATTCAAGAGATAGCCTGGAGTCAGGAGGAAGAGTAGAAGGACTCCAGATCTGGATCATTTTTGCAACAATAGTATACCAGATATATGTTCTTAAACAACTTAGTGGAACATTTGATGGTAGCATTGCTTTAAAAACAAACAGACAAACAAATAAATAAATGCACAAAAAATAACTCAATTATTAAAGTTAAAGAAGTTAGTTTCTGTTATAATCAGGAGAGAAAGTTTCACCCATTCCTGTGACAGAATCCAGAAGTGGAAACAGTAGCATTAGGCCAAGGAGTGGTGGGAGTCTACTAGGAAGGGAAGATGGATTGGGTGACTTCATCAACTGACTCTGAACCTTTGGAAATTCTTCTAAAACTCTTTTCTCAATGAGTTATGCAATTGGAATTGAGAAAAAAAAAAAACACTCTACCCTCTTGTCCTTACAGTTTATTTTATTCTCACATTTTTGTTTTCTGTTGTGAAGAGCTGTGCCTTACCCTGTGTCCAGGTATAGCGTCTCCTTTCCTTGTAAGGAAGTGTTGCCACAAACATAAGGTCTTCACTGCTGGGGCACATACAGCAGCAACTTGTCAATTCTGAGGTACAGGCTTTACTTATTGTTCCCTTCCCTTTTCAACAGGCATGTGACTCTGCTCTGAACTTTATTCTTAGCTTTATTTTCAAATGTATGGCACTTCTTTAAAATTTGCATTTTAAGATTTAGTAAATGTAACCAAGAAAATCTTTTGTGGGGTAATCCCAATTATTTTTGAAATTATTAGACTTTTATTTTTTATTGAAGGGACATTTAAAAACTATAAAAATCTATATCAAATAAAGTTTAAAAATAACCCAAGTCCAAGGTAAAACTGATCCAAACTGAAAGGTCAATACAGGTCAACAGCTTTGGGCTTCCTACTTCTCTATAAGTTTCCTAGTACTAGGAACAAACAGAAAAACAATTTACATGTTCTTCTTTCCATGGATTGTTATGGTGGTTGGTTTTTGTCTGCCTTGCAGATTTTCTCATGATCCTAAATACAGTGCCTTCTTTTCTTTGGGGGAGTGAGGGGAGTTGTTCTTCTTCACCCTCTGCTTGGGAGACCCAAGAAGTCTGACCTATCACCCGCCCTTCTGCTAAGAACCTTCACCTTGACACTCTAGCATCACCAAGGTAGGTATCTGAACATAAAGAGTTGATGTCAATGAAAATCTGTGGAGGGGCTGACACACAGACTTAATTTGGGAGGAATGTTTTTCCTCCCTCCACTAAAGATACTTACCAGAAAAAGTTTGAATCAAGAGCAGCTATTGGTCATCTTCCTTTTCCTAAAAACAAACTTGTCTTCAGTGAGAGAAAAGGAAAGTAAATAGAGAAGATAAATCAATAGAGAGACAGAACAAGTCCCACATCCTGAGTCCTGGCTCCTATCCCTGAGCTCTGAGAACTGGTTGCTGCCGCTCCTAGATTCTGTCCCTGACCCAAAAATCCTTCCCAGCAATGGGAGCAAGTAAATTTCCTTCTGTGATTAGTAAGTCTGAGTAGGTCTTTGACACTTAAAACAGAAAAAAAAATACTAATTAATACACCTTTCATTGTTGGAAAGGAATCAGAAAATCAATTTAGCAAAAAGCCCATTTCATTTCCTAAAATTAATTTTGAAGACTTTTCTTATATGGACTTAATAGCACATTTTGAATGATGTAATGGGCAATGCCCTCAACCACACTTTTACAGTAAATGCAGCAGAGAATTCCATGTGATGACTTCTAGTTTAAACCTTGAATAAAAGCCAAGGGCATACCATTAAAGCAAAATTGAGTTAAAGCAGTTCTCTAGGGATTATCCTAATATATGTAGTGGGATTCAACATTTCTGTTGTCCTACTTCACCCAAGAACAGAACTTGAAGAAACAGAGGAGTTTTCAAAACTTTGAATCACCTCTGTGTGCCCCTCACCAACCCTTAATCTTTACTGGTGTTCTGATAAGGGTTGAATGATAAATATTTTAAGATTCTACTTTCCAACAAAGTCTAACATTTCCTGCTCTTGAGTGAGATATGTGTCTACACACTTTAGAGACTGGATAAAATTTGAGAAACAAAACTTATTGTATTATTTTTACCTGAATGGAAGACCACTTTGCCTATGCACAAAAGTCATCATATTGCCTAAAAAAAAAGTAAGATTTATTTTTATTCAGGGTCAGTTTTGGTTTGGCACTAAAGCTAACCAATTTGAGTCACATAGTCATAGAGCAAAGCAATTTTGATCTGGGATTTCCAAGTAAGAATCTTTAGTTACCCGCTGTGATATAGGAAGGGAACAGAGGGACTTGGCTTCCCAGTATGTTCTCCAGGGTGAAATTGCTTTAAAATGTCCATTTAACCTCCTTCATAAGACCACTCAGTGTCTAATCTTATGTATTTTTCAAAAAGGTGTAATCAGAGAGTCTGCCTAGAAATTTATTTTAGTCAATCATGGGTCATATCAAACCCTTCTTTCTGACAGAAATCAGAACTAATTTTCTTTTGACGTTAATGCTGATTTATGTCTGATTTTGGTCACTATTGCATTTCTACCACCTGCCATAATACTTAGAAAAGTTTTAAAATATTTGCTAAACGAATAAATTATTGAAATAATTTCTAGATTTTAAAATGAGCACTCTGTACATATTCTAGAAATGATATTGGACAAAAACTGGAGGTGGGGGTACAGATAAAAGGCTTTTGTACATATCTAGAGGAAGATCCCTTGTGACTTTAATTAAGAGAATTGGGTTCATTTGGGTAATATATAGGAGGTTTATTGATTTCAGAAGAAGAGAAGGAAGAAATGGGATAAAAAGGGCCAGCTAAATAAAGCACAGGATCCAGTGTAAAATGTTCAGAAATAAGAATATCAAGATGTTGATGGAGGACTAAAGTAAGTACTTTATCTAAGAAAAGATATAGTCCTATGTCAGGAATCTGACTCTGAGAATGAAACTCATCCTTATGGCAGGGCCACTTTCGCATATTTTTTGAATATCAACTATGAGATAACCACTGTTATAAGCACATAATTTTACCTTAAAACAATAATACAGCAATAGGATAAGAGTTCTAATGAGGAAACATGAAAACAGTTCTCCTTCATACTACCTGAGTATGTTTTTATATATAGGAGATTCCTATTTGCTCCTCAAGGAGTGTTTAAATTCAGATCTAGAAAAATTTCAGTAATCAAGAATATGGAATGACTCCTTTATAATTAGCATGCAACTATTTGCCACTTACCAGATCACTGTGCCATTAAAAGTTAAATCAAAGTCTCAAAACATTATTAGATTCTTCTTGGTGTATTTTTTTCTTGCAGAAAAAGAGGCTATAAGATAACACTGATCAATGGAAGAGTGCCTTAAAACCACTTGACTCATGTCAGATACTGCTCTGAAATATGCAGGCATGGGAACAAAAAAGAGCACAGCTCACTTTTCTATTAGAACCTTTGCCTTTAATTGTTGTCTGGATGAAAGTGTATTATAGACAGAACTCCACCTTCACAACTCTACAAGAAACTTAAGTGGTATATAAGTGGCATATTGGCATTTTGAAAGACTAGTCTATCGGGTATCAAAAAATCATTAGAAACAGTCCCTACAGGGATATTTGCAAATGATTAACAACTTTGATATCCAGCTCTTAGTGAACTGCTACTAGATGACATCCATAGTGTCAGGTTCTTTCACATGCATATAATACCTGAATTAAATTCTCCCTGTTAGATTAACATAGACCAGTGTCACTGTAACATATCAATAGACCCTTTCAAATGAGGGAAACTCAGGCCATGAGAGGTAAAATGATTTTCCCAGGATTGTGCAATTGGTTGTTAAAAGAACTGAGACTTGAACATAGATTTACTGCCTCTAAATCACAAAGCTGCCCAAAATGAAGTCTGAATTTTCAAGGCCTTTGTTCCTGGGAATTTCCCCTGATTTCTCCTTACCACCTATACCCCACTCTTCTGAATTATTTCTGTCAGATTTTAAATATGCTTTAATATCTTGCTTCTTAAAAACATAAGAACAAAGCAGATACCCCTCTGCAATACTTCATTCAGGCTGCTATAACAATAACCATAGATAGTGAGGCTTAGAACAATAGAAAGTCATGAATACTCTGACCTCATGACCTAATCACCTGCGAAAGGCCCACCTCCTGACTCTGTCACATTGGGCATTTTGCTTCACTATATCAGTTGAAGGGGTGAGGACACAAAAATTCAGACTGAGGACACAAAAATTCAGACTGTAGCACTGGCTGCTGCAGTGCTACTATCCACTGCTGTGCTTCCTTTTACAACCAAAATTCTTGAGAAAATTCATTTGTCTTTATTCCCACTTCCTTGCTTCAACCTGTTTATGGTATATGTCCATCTTTTAACTTTTCTCTTAGTTCTGCATTGCCAAATCTATTTCTGTATCTCATATTATTAGATCCCTGAGCATTATTCAACATAAATTACTTCATAAAACTTGAAACATTTCCTTATTTTGTGATCTGTAACACCAAATCTCCTTGAATTTCCTCTTACCATCCATTCTGATTTTCATTTTACTGTGTCTTCTTGCTAGATCCTTCTTTTGGATTTTATTTTTTCTTTCTCTGCTTGACAAATAAATGTGATGTTTCTAGAAATCTTTTCCAACATACTCTTTTTAGTGAGTCTTCCAATTCCTGGACTATTTATGCAATCTACCTATTGTGTCTGTGACTCACAATCATAGTTTTCTCCACTGTTCCCACAACATCACACCCCAACTACATGACTAACCTCTATAGGGTTCTGTGATTCTCAACCTTGACCTTGACCTGCCCCTTAAAGTTCAGACTAGACCATTCAACTGCTATCTTGACAGAGATGTCGAAGAGACCTTTCAAATTTTATGCTAGCAATACAGTCCATGACCTCGCTCCATCAATCCTGGTCACCTCCCTTAGTCTCCTGCATCTTGGTAAATGGTATTACTTAGCCTAGCCAAGTCCTTCAAGTCAAAAATCTGAGAATTATTTCTTCCTCTTAATTACCTCATTACATTCGTAAATTGATCAACATGTACTATAGTGTCTACCTCTTAAGTGTCCCACAATTCACTTATGTCCGTATCCATTTATATAAACTGAGTAAAAGCTACCTGTGTCACACAATGTTCCTGTCTCTCCAGTACCACTGGCCTTTTTCTATTCCTGAATATACAGAGTAGTTTATTTGCGGCATGGGGGGTCCACATTAATTATTTTCTTTACCTGGAGCTATTCTTCATTCATTCTGGTGAGACTGGTTCTTTCTTGTCATTTCATAAAAATATCTTCTATCCAGAAAGGGTTTAGTGATGCACCTAATCTGAAGTAACCCCATAATTACTATCACATCCATTCTCCAAAGTTTGTGGTTGTTGGTTTATGTGTTTGTTTATTAGCTGGATTAAATTTCCATAGGGGCAGTTATCGTTCTTATTCACTGAGACAGTCTCAATGCTGAGACAAAGCCCAATGTAGAATAGTTCTTAATAAATAGTTAATAATAATTGAATAATTTATATTGCTTTTTAAAGAATTCTTATTCTTACTTGCATACCAACTGTATCCAGGAAGCTAGAAATGAACAATTGGGAATCAAAAATAGCATTCAAAGTATATGTATCTTTCTAAAAATTTCTGAAGTTACCAATGCTAAGACAAATAAAAAATGAACCTGAACTACAAATTACAAATCAGCTATAGTTAAATACATCCAGAGATAGACAAAAATAATAAAGTGTTTTGGACTTGGTCTTTCAAATTATGACTTAGGTGTTATGTAAGATGTGAATAAAGAACAATTCTCAAATGTAATTGAAAAGTACTTCATAATTGAGAATTAACACTGTAAAGATAATCTAAACCTCCAAGTAAATGTATACAAAGGTCTTGAATGCAGACAGAATATAGACTTTCAAAAGTAAACAGTATATAAAAGTGAAGAAATGCTCGGACCTTTCAACTATTACATAGTTTTTGTATCATTAGATCATGAATGGCATGCATGGGTTATATGATAATAAATTGTGTGTTCTCATAATTCAAATGGCACCATTCTAGTAGTTTTATATAAATAATCTCATTTCATCCTCACACAGTCCTATGAAATAGGTATTGAAATCATTTCCATTTTTAAATACAAAAATTAAAGTCTTCAGAGAACAAATAACTTACCAAGGTGACAAAGTTTCAGAATCCAGTTCTGAAATAGAGAAAATGGGTCAGGGTCATTAAAAACATTCGGATAACAATTTATAATTTGCTTTTAGTGCAACCTGTGTAAAATGAAAATATCACTGTACATATTCAGAAATGGGTTTAGAAGGTAATGCCTTTTGTAACAAACTTGTATTGAGTCTAAAGAAAGGTGTTATATTAAAAATAAGTGGATACTTTTACTGGAATATCATGACAGTGATTCAATTTCATGTACTGTTCATAATTCTCAGAATCTCCACCATTGAGATAGTGCCTATCTACTTGGGAGATAAGATTGAAGTTTGCAAACTCACTTGGGTGAATCAGTCTCAAGACTTTAACTGACCGATTTATAGTGATATTCAACATTGTCACTTAGGTTTTATTTAACAGACTACAAAGAAATGAACCTGTATTACAGAATATTCACAGCCTAACCTGATAACCTAGATCTATAATCCATCAGTGCACTTCTTGTGATAGAGCTCAAGTTCTAAACTGAACAGTCTTTAACAAATTCTGTCCCTATACCATTTTAGGCACATTTATTACATTTAACAGTAAGTGAACACAAAATCCTGACTTCATGAAGTTTACATTGATGTAATGAAAGAATTTGTATAGTCAAAAGAATTTATATAGCACCAGAAAGGGGGGAAGGAAGAGGAGTTAATAAATAGCATTTTCTAAACTAGTCACCAAAGGTAGCCACCAGAGGGCTTCATAGCCAACCCTCGTGGGAGAGGGCGGTGTCACGAAGCACATACATTCCTCCTGTCTCTACATTTTCCTACCTGTGAGCTTAACACATTGAGATTTAGCATTGAACAGGAAACAAAGGAATCTGTTCTTTCTGAAGGGAAATAGTTAATTGGAGAGAAAATTGACTATTTTTTTTTTTCACTGAAACATTAGGCTTATCCTTCCCAACTGGAATTGAAAATATTTCAGAGTCATCTATCAGTCAGATGGATGTGACTGCTTTTTGTTGGTTTGGGTTTGTTTGTTGGAGTTTTTCCAAGGAAAATTGTCTGTTGTTCTAAAGATTATATTCAGTGTTCTAAAACAAAATTATCTGATTAAAAGGAAACCTGCCATTGTCTTAGTTGAGGCTTCTATCTTTGCCCACAGGCTGAGTCAGATGTGATTTGTTTTTCAGTTAGCCCTGGTGAGTGTTTTTATGTATTGTTTCTGTTTTCTTGCTAGAAATAACTGCTCTAGGACAAAGTGAAGAAGATAGCTGCCAGATAGATGTGTACAAAAACTCCTCTATTTACCCTAAACTCATGGTAAGATAATTTTACCTATCATTGTCCTTTTCCTTTCTTACTGCAGGTATTCCCTTACGTAGAATATATGCTCTGGTTGACCTACACTCCTTAATTTCCCCCCAAATTTCCATGAGGTAGCTCTCCCTTTCTGCCCTGTATATGTGACAAAACTCTTGAGTTGAGCCTAAATGTTCCTTTTTGACACCTTCCTCTTCCCAGATCAATGAAGTGCTCCCACATCTGTGCCTTCTAGCATTTATATACTACTACCTAATTGATAATAAACCCACAATAACAAAAATAAAGAGATCTTACTGACTCTCAATTGCCTACCTGGCTTCATGAGAAGCTTTGAAAACTTTAAAAAATAATTATCACAGAGTCTGAAGTGGAAGCCAGGTTGAAGATTCCAAAGGCTGAAGTGGGACCCGGGAATTTATATTTCACAATCATCCGTAAGGGATTCTAATGCTTGGTCTTGTTAGGAGACCACAATGCTGGTGTGAACGTCATTTTTTAAGTGAGTAAACAGTTGAGGGATTTGTCCAAGGTGATAGAGTTTATTGCAGTCAGAACTTAACACGTGTTTTATACTAAACCTCTCTAGGTTGCTTTATTTAACATGTAGTAATGGGTTGGGTTAGTTCATTACTCAGGACCAGTCTGTAGAATCAACCTCAGTACTTTGGTGAGGGACAATGGAAAAATTCTAGATTAAAAGGCAGCTGCTTATCAACAAGGTAAACTGGGAATGTAATAGGAATGCATAACCTCACTTTTTTTCATCTGGAAAATTGGAATCATGATTTCTGATCTGTTTAGCTCACAGCGTGAGATGTATATAAAGTACATTATAAACTGTATGTGAATCAACAGGTATAAAAGGTGTATCAGTGATGAATAATGAATATAATGAATGCACTGATAAAAATAGTGAGGTTAAGAAGTCATTCTTTAGCTCAGAGGTAACACAGTTTAACTAGTCCATGCTCAGGTTCATTGGCATTTGTCACTTGGTAGGGCTAATACAAGGTCCCAAGTCTGGTATGCAACTTGGCATTTTAATTTGCTATATTGACCAAACTGGGGCACTGATTAACAACGTTCTCCAGCAGTTGCAATCTTTGGGATAACTTCTGGGAGTACTAAATCAAAGTAGATACATTATACCCTTTTTGACTTCCCTTTTCCTAAGTGAATGGCTCAAATATAAAGATGTCTTTTATTATTTTTTTTGGGGGGGGGATGTGGGGCAGGAGGCAACAAAATTAAAGTCCCATTGCAAAAGATACCTTCCATCTTAAAGATCAAGAAATGCACCACCTTTTTTCTAAGTCACTTTCACCATAGGTTCATAATGATCCTAGATTATTTTAGTCTACCTACTCACTAATTGTAATGAGATTTGATTGTTTCCCAATTAATTTAATGAAATTTTAAAAAGTCCTTAATCTCAGTAGCTCTTCTGTAAGTTGGGCACCTTCTGCATTTTTTATTCTTCTCCATTTTAAGCAGGAAATTATTGATGCTTCTAGAGAACAATAGTTTCTGAACATATCATCTCATTGTAGAAGGAACCATTTTAGTGTCTTATCTAAAGTTCCCATAGCCCTCTTTTTTATTCTTCTGATCACAATAATAAGATATGAAACAATCAAGAGTAAATAGCCTTACTGTTTCACCTTCAAAGAAAGTATTTTTTGTTTGCAAATAAAATTAGCTACTTGACCATTATACTACTGTGAAATAGGAAAATACTAAGGCAAAATGTTACCAATTGAGAACAAAATATCCCTGTTTCAGAATACATAATAAAGAAATTGAATTCTGTGCTCAGATAACCTCCTTGCTCCACCCAATCTCCTGCCCATCCTTTCCCCTAGCTCTTAGCATATTTTACATTTGCTGACATACATCTTTATGGACAATCATAGTTGTCACTGGAAGACTATCATAGAAGGAATCTATCTCTTTATTCCATTAATTTTTTTTGTAAAAGGGAAAATAAATCTGAACTGAGCTGAGAATTAGGAAAACTTAGATTCTGTTTTCTCTGTTGCCTCAGTTTCTCCCTTTGTAAAATAAAAAAGAAGACTGTGAAACTTCTACAAGCTTAGACATACTATGCTGTTAAGTATTGCCTCAAGTGATTCTTTGGGGATTCAATAAAAGATTCTTATTTCAATCTTTTGTGCTTTTTAAACAAATACCCATTGGGTACTTACTATGTGCTAGTCATAAACTCTAGGCATGGTGAACACAACAGTGAGAAAAAATGGACAAAACCCCTAATCTCATGGAATTTTCATTCTAATGTCTATAAAAATGATATCTGTTTAAATATGTATAATATATCCTTCCAATTTTTATAGAAATAGCATTTCTGTAGGACTTGGGATAAGAAGGAAAGAATGAAGTAAATGGAATTTTGTTCTCTGTTTTTCTGTAATTCCTTCTCTTGGTGTAGTCTTGAAATAACACAGATCCATGTTTTTATAACTTTACTATGAAGAAATAGTTGTCTTATATACAGTTAAACTGTACTAGGTTGAGATGCTAACCAAATCATGATACAGTGTTTACCCTCAAGAATCTAGCAATTCAGCTTGTGGAAACAAATCCCAAATAGGAAAAGAAGATGTTAATTCAAACTTTACTCAGACTTTCAGTGAAATGAGTCAGAGAGTTATGTGTCCTATCACTTAGAAGGAGAGATAGCATAAAGAGTTGGTATACTTCAGGAATGAATTTTAGTGTCTGACAACCTTGAATTTTAATAATACAGGTAGTTCTAGATTTAAAAATATAATTGTCATTTGGATTGGATTTTTTCCCCAAAATGCACAGGATGACTTCTGGAAATCTGAGTCTCAAGTCTGGATTGGAGGCAGATATATATGGAATAGTTATCTTCCCAAGGCAACAAATCTATATCACAAAGACCACAATTACCAAAAATTTTACAAAAAAACGTAAAGCATATCAGGGATTTCTGTGAATAACGTTAAAAACATAGCAAAGACTTTCAATTACAGAGTTACTATTCTTACCAGTTCCAGTTTGCCAGGTAAAAATAAATATAATCAACTTTTTCTTAGACATTCATAAGTCTTATCTGATAGCTATCTTGTTCACTTTCTCTGAAAGGAACAGAAAGATTACCAATAAGTCATGGACATAACTAGTTAATTTACTGGAGGTAAATTAAAATACATAATATGGAAATAAATCATAGCTTCACCAGAAATGCTAGAAACCCCTTACTAAGACAGAGGAAAACATTACAATTATAACTAAATACATAAAAAGGTATGGTCCATAGAACAAGAGTAAGGTACAGAAAAACAAGATTTTTATTTTTCTATCAATAAAGTACACAGTGCACAGGTTTATTGACATGATTTATTGATGTCACTATTGTAATGTCATCAGGGCTTTGAAGTAAAGAACACGAGAAAGAGCTAATGGGAAAGATTGACTTGAGAGACTTTATGTTTTAAGAATGATGATTTGGCTTCTAATGTATTATTAAATAATGTACTACTGACAAAAAAGCTGAAAGTTTGCAAAGGTGCACATAATTTTGTTCAATCTAATTTTTGTTCAATCTAATGCCCTGGATTTTGTTCAATGTAATCCCAACAGAGACATTCCTTGTACTAACTGGATGTATTCTGTGTGAAAGTTAAACCCATATTCATGACCAGGTCTGATTCCTAGGAATCCTTATGGGAAAAACCTCCCAAATTAAGTGACATATACCTTGTTAGCCTCTTTTGAATAGTGCCCCAACAAGTTTTTAACCCAAAGAAGTTTATGCCCCAACCCACACCCTGTTCTTACAACAAAAAAGTTGGTATCATTTTGTCCAATGCTTTCAGGTACTACATTGTAAGAGAAATAAAATTTTCAAAGGTTGCCTTTTGGTAAGTTCCCACCAAAAAAATCCTGAGAAGTTGTTGAGTCTGAACACATGTCCTCATAGGTCTGTGTAAACTGAGATTAAAGTAGAGGGTAAGAAACTGATTTTACCACTTGTGTAAAGTAGTAGCTGTTAGCATTGGTGACATTCATTGTTACATAGATCTAAATTGAACTGGGATTAGGAAGCCACCTGTCTCCTGATATTGTTGTAATTCAGTCACTTATAGCGGAAAAATAGTAGATTATCACATAAGGGTTTTAATGCTAAATGGACCTGAGAAGATAGATACAGCTTAGTCAAGAGCAATATGGAAGGATAGTTCCAATCAGAATTAATTCTCAGTAGCCTTCATTAGCACCACCCATATCATTGCTCTTATTTGCCATAGCCTCTTCAGTTAGCAAAATAATACAAATCTTATCACTTAATGTAACCTTTAAAAGGAATATGACCACAACCTGTATAAGTTAATAAAGTTTATATGAAAATCCTCTCTCTCTTCACAAATAATTGGATCATATGTCCATCTAAAACCAGAGAGGATGTGTCAGTGACTATTATGAAGCAAACTGTCTAATGCAGGGATGTGGACTCCATCATATGTCATATTCCTACAGCCTAGAATTATGCCTGGCCCTCTGGAGGTGTTGAATCAGGTTGCTGAATTACAGAATGTGTCAGCAAGCATCATTTAAATGGCTCCCATGACATTAAGAGATATGGTCACAGGATGGAGTTGTCTCCTCAGGCTCTGGTTCTAGATGAAGAAATGTGAAGACAATCAAGCAGGTAGAAGCTACAGGTTATGATTTTGAGACTTTCAGCGTATTCATTTTGCAGCTGATTACTTCATTTCTCAGAGACTATTTCAGTGTTACTGCTTTTTCCCTCAACCAATTCTATTTCTAGCTCTCTGCCTTTGCTTATAATGACACTTAGTTGATAAATTAGTAATCATAAAAATCAATAGAAAATAATAAAATCTTCTTTGGAGAAAATAGGAGGGAGTTTATGGTCAGGAAAAAGGAACATTGTCGATGGAATTTTTCCTCATTTTGGATGTAGTCTCTGGTTTCTGGCAAATCGCAATTGTTTATGGGTCTCCCTTCATATCAGGACATCCAAATCCTACCCATGTTAAAGCTCATAGTAGGAAATTGTCACACATTGATTTCCTGGGATTCATAGTGTTCATTTAGTAGTCAAAAATGCGAATTGCATTTTATTTAGCATTGTTAAAATTAATCAATAACTTGTTTCAGTTGCAAAAAAGTCTTAAAATACAACCCAGGACATCATTACAGCCCATACTGCCCCTCCCTCTGTGCAGTGAAGTCTTTGGTCTGGAGGAGAGGCACAAACAAACAAAACAAATGTCAATTCAACAGATTTTATGGGGCAGTTGTGATTCTTTTGTAATGCTTGACTTTGCCAACAATTTTGTTCTACAAAGAAGCTTAGTTATTGAGATGAAAGATTCTTACTATACACAGGTTAAAGTTAAGATTGGTGATTGCCAAACTAGGTTACTTTCCTGGAAACTTTATCACAGGTCTTATTGAATATATAGCAAAGCTTTTCGAAACTTGATGTTATTCTTTTATGAAAGACCAATGTTGTAGGTACCTCTTTTCATTAATTGGAAGAAATCAAAAGAGAAATTCTACTTTTATGATAGAAGACAAAAAAAATGCAAATAGCTTCAGTATTTGTTTTACAACAGCCATTCTGAAAGCAACCTGAACCCCAAGCAGTGGGAGGAAATGCCAGCCTCCTTCTCCAGGCTGCCCATGTACATTGCATTCCTGTTATTACTAAATGCAAGAGTTATTTTAGATTTTATGTGTTATTTAGCATAATTAGATAGGTCATTTTTTGGCTCTGGAAATGATAATAAAGGTTTTTCCATATAAATTAATGGTAATTGCTTCTTCATTTTAGATCAATTCTACTTACAAGATGTTTCATAGGATCACTTAACTTTTAGATAGTAGGAAAAACCTATATTTGATTGAAGTGTGATGGTTTTTTCCTGTGTGATTTTCTGAATATATGCTCTCTCATCTTTACTTCCTTTGCTAGCTGAAAGATCAACCACCAAGTCATATTGATCTTATCTCCTATTATTTCTTGGGTCAGTATTTCTTTGTCTTCATTGCATTATCCTAAGTCATGCTATAATATATTTATTACCTGACTTTCTGAAATTTTTTCTTAATTAGCCACTATCTTTCTAGTCATATGCCTTTCAATTTTTTCTTTGAAATCAGAAAAATATTGCTTCAAATGTTGTGTGGACAATTATTATAAAGTCACATCTGATTATAGTTGCAGCTTTTCCTCCCATCTTGTCATTCACTGCTCCCCCCCCCCCCACAACTCTGCTCTCCTTCTCTATTATTCCCCCTTCCTTTAAAGTGCTGTGTTCCCTTGAGGTCACTGATGTCCCTGATTCCATAAATACTTTTATGCCTCTTTGCTCTGTTCTACTTCCTTTAGATGGTTTCTATTCATCCTTGAACTTTCATTTTAGGTGGCAATCCTTTTCCATGAATACTCCCTGACCTTCAAAATTCACACTGGACTCCTTCCTGGCTGCTTCAATACTCACTTTCTCCATCATGTCACTGATCATAAATTATGGCCATTGACTATCAGTACAGTTCCCTCCCTAGTCAAGAGCTTCTAAAGGGTAGAGCCTGTATTTACCTTCACATTTGTATTACCTACACCCCACACAGCAACTGGCACCTAGCAGATGCTGAAAAAAATATTTATTGACTTTTTAGAAATTGATATTTCAATAATCCCTTAATTATAAAAAAATGCTTTACATTTCTAGGATATTCTGAAATGCTTTAAATTACTAGGATATTCTGAAACTACTAAAGATATCAAATATTTAAAGTTGTGATTTTTCGGTAACATGTTTTCCATATTTAAAATGTCTTACACATTTTTGTCTCTTACTAAACCTCTAAAATAAACTTATTAAAGTAAATAAATTTGGTCAATATATATACATAGTCTTTTTAACTGACAAAAAACAATAGTTCACAGAAGGGCTAAGAAAGGGGACAATTCAGCTACTGATATTTTAAACATAATTTCAAGTACAAAGGATAATTTAGTCAATTTAGAAAATAATCATTTAAAAATGTGGACAGCATTAGGTTTGTGAATGTCAAGACACAGATTACAGATCATTAACAAGTACTAAAGCTTGAAAATCAGCCACAGTCTATGAAAGGAAAGAGATGCAGGACCCTTATTGCCAAGAGTCACTTTAACAAAGCATATGCTAATGATGGTAGTGACATGTTTCATTTAGAAAAACATTAAAATAATACTTTGGAAAGCTGAGAGGCTGGTGCTCTCTGTCAGGAAGGTGGCAGCCTGCAGCATGATAGGTGCTGAAGACAAGGGTGCTGTTTACAACTGAAGGATGTATGTAGGAGCCATTGTAAGCCTAACTCTGACAGCAGCTTGAAACTGGAATCATGTTCTTACTCTAACTAGATTTAACGTAGTAAAGTTGAACTTTTAAAGATTCTTCTGTTCCATAAAAGCAGTAATGTGGCATATTGTTCAGCATCATGAAATGACTAAAAAACATGTTAAAGCAATACTCTTTAAATATTTCATTTAATATGACAAATCTAATATTTTTCTTTTCTGTCACCTATTTACTTAAATAAGAGTTTTTGTGGATGTTGGTTAATTTCATTATATCCAATTAAATCATAATTAGATTATTAGCAAAAATAATACCTTAGCTTTAAAGCCATCTCTTATATGAAAGATTGCTATATCTTTACTCATTATTTCTTTCCTTTTGAGTAACCTTGCTGGGAAAACCCTTAGATTCCATAGAACTTTTTTCCATATTAATGTTTCAGTGTTGTCGAGTTATTTAGTTCTTGACCTCAGCGTGTTTTTAGTGATTTGAGAGTGATGAGTCTTAAGTAAAAAATCTTTTAATGAAAGCAAACAAAGGATCAACTTTTATGGAAAACCCATCCATCTGCAAGCATTTGTGCTTAAATTCTGGAAGGATGCTCATGTTGAGAGTTGGTGAGAGATCCCCAGGGGTCTGGAGAATGGGAGGCAGGCTCCCCTGGGCCACCCAGCAAGACGACTATTTGCCTCACTTTGCTCTATTTCATTATAGGTTGTTTTGCTGAGAAGCTTTTCAGAGATTTCTTGGAAACATGGTAATTTTCCCCAACCACACACCATGGACATCAGCCTCCCTCATGTCACCAAATGGCACCTTCCTTTGATGGAGTATGAGATTGTTTTATTTAAAGATATAATTTCCTGCCCCTCTGGGACAATATCACATTTTGTTCTCTGTCTCAGCAGAGACATAGGATAGTCAATGTATTATATACATTTGGTCTCTGAGATCAGCTGTGCCACCATCTCATCCTTTTATCCAACTATTTTACATTTCTACCTGTATTCTTTTCACATTTTCTTTCACTACATGTTCCACATTTTTTTCATTTCTCCTTTTTTCACTCCACCTGCTTCTGTTTTTCTCTTCCTTTCAATTACCTGAGATGCAATCAGTTAATAGTAGTTGTGAATGAGCTATGTATTACTTCTTTTATCTACAGCTACTACATGCCCTTCTGGTGAAAACAAAACTGAATATGCTATATCTCCTGGCTGAGTAACTAGTTTGTAAAACAAGGGAGAGAATGTTCCCCAAATCTTAAATTTGTTGCAATTCCTGTCATCCATCCCCCGCAATCTCCTTTCCCGGATCCACCAACCTCTTTGTGTCACTTAAGCTATGTTTTATCTGTGTCTCCTGTGTCTCTAACCTTTAGTCACTTGAGACAAGCACAAGAAACATAGGACTCTGACATAAACCACATTTTGCAGGTCCCATGAGATCTTGCCTCATCCCTGACAGCAGCCTGAAAAGTAGAGCTGGACCTGCAGAAAATTCTCCTGAGTTTTTTTTCCTTCTTTTGGAATTTGGGGGGTGTTTTCATAGAGTGATTTACCAAGAAAACACTCTAAATCCTCAGGGATCACATATCCCTTACCTTATGCTCAATTTTCAGAGTCCCAATTTAATGGGGTATTTTTGAATTTACTTTTGCTTCCCCTTTCTCCTCAGCCCCCCTCTTTCTTCAAAAAGTCTGACTTCAGTTGTCTTCATGTGAGTTGAGA
The DNA here is from genome assembly GCA_004024945.1 of Uropsilus gracilis. Taxonomy (NCBI): domain Eukaryota; kingdom Metazoa; phylum Chordata; class Mammalia; order Eulipotyphla; family Talpidae; genus Uropsilus; species Uropsilus gracilis. The sequence continues at coordinate 17,889 of PVHY01017427.1, forward strand.
GATTTAGTTTGTTCCACTTGGCACTAGTGTTTGACAAAAACCAAAAATGCCGTTTTTATGGGGTGACTTAACTCCAAAAGGAACGTTTTTCCTCAGGCCTGCTGTGCTCTATTAGGAATGAACCCCACAGTGTTTCCTTATATGAAAGGAAATACTGTGAGGCTATCAAGATATTTCAAGATGGTGTCGTATCAGCAATGAGTAGAATGACTGTAATTTATGGGCTCTATAATTGCTATCACTCTTAGTGAAAAAAGAGTTTAAGGAATATTTATTTCACCCATGACAACTTGATCTTCTTATGGGGGAAATTATATTCCATATAATGAAAGAGTTTTCCTCCTGTGTGTAAAAACTACTAGCACAAACTACTGTACTAGGTTATGTGGATAATATAGCCTGGGTGAGCTCATGAAATAGTGCAGGAAATTTTATTAACAATAATGATAATCAACACATGTCAGCTGCTCTTCTATGATCAAACAGCTAATAAGTGCGGGAAATATGGATTTGGCCATACTATACATGTATGTATAAAATGTTAAGATGTAGTCACCTCTTTTCCAAGATACTGAATTATTATGCACTTCTAATAGCCAAGGACAGACTTTCAGTAAATCCTCACCAACCCTTGGTACAGTCGTTTTTTTTTTAATTTTTGGCATTCTAATTTGTGTGTGGTGGCATCTCACAATGGATGTTATTTTTATTTCTCTAGTAATTAGTGATGGTGAATACCTTTTCAGGTATTCACATTAGATCTTTATGTTTTCTCCAGCCTATGGCTTACTTTTTTAATTTGCTTAACAAAATTATTTTAAGTTATTAGAGTTGATAAAGTTAAATTTGCATTTTTAAATTTACATTATGCTTTTGATGTGATATCTAATAGAATTTGCTTAACTAGTAAAAATTTTCTCCTGTGATTTTTTTTTCTGGGCATGTTATTTTCTTAGGTTTTACCTTTATGTCTATGATTCATTTTAGGTTAATTTTCATAAAGATAGATGATAGAAATATATATATATGTATATATATATGAAACATGTCAGATATATGTGATTTATATATAAGATGTGGTTTTACCTTTATGCCTATGGTCCATTTTTGGTTAGCTTTATGTATGATATAAGATTGGCAAATGGTTCTCCTATTTGTGAAGAGATATTACAATTTTGCCTGTGATCTTTGTTAAAATCAATTGATTCTATGTGTAGGTCTAGTTTGGTATCTCTTTTTTGTTCCACAGATCTATTTGCTTATCTTTATGCCAATACTCTACAGTCATGATTGCTTTTGCTTTACAGTAAATCTTGAGATTCTTGTCTTATTCCTGATGTAAGAGGGATTCAGTCTTTCACAACTAAGATGTTACCTGTTTTTTTAAAATGTGTTTTGCATCCAGTTATAGAAGGCCCTTTCTAAGTTACTCAATATTCTTCATATGAAATGTTATTGAGGTATTGAGGTATCATATTAAACATATTGAGATGATCATACAATCTATGATACTTTTATTAATATGTATATTATATTAATCTAGTAGATTATCTATTAATGTGATGATTTTTATATGCTCAACTAGCCTAGTCATTTTAGGATAAACTTATAGTATATCATCCTTTATTCTCTTTTGCTGGATTTGGTTTGCTAGCATTTTGTTGAGAATTTTTCATATATTTCATAAGAAATGTTATTCTGTATTTTAATTTTTTTTCTTGTGATGTCTTTGTCTGATTTTGGTAAGAGTTTAGTGTTGTCCTTAAAGAATAGTTAGGAAGTATCCATTCCTTTTCTGATTTATAGAAATATTTGTGTTAATTTGTCTTTAAAAATTGACTAAAATTCAGTTAAGAAACCATTCGGATTGCTTATTTCTGGGAGTTTTCTGATGTCTAATTCACTCTCTTTACTTGTGGGTATAATTTAGATTTTCTATTTCTTGTGTTACTTTCATTGGTTTCATGTATTTCTAGGAATTTATTCATTTCATTGAAATTATCTAATTTATTGTCTAAATTATTGAAAGTACTGCCTCCAACAACACAAGCATCTGAGTCTGTAGTGAAACCTGGTAGTTCTGCCTCTTCTCTCGTATCTGCTCCTGCATTGTGGTTTGCTTAAAAGCACACTTCTCTTTATCCAAATTAATTTTATTCTGAAAAGAAATGAACTTTATGCTAATAATATGTAACAAGAACAATAATTTTTTTAAAGGAGTAATCTGAAAGGTAACATCAGAAGTATACACTTCAATCACTACAAGAGTTGAAACTAACATTGACTAAATTTCATTAATTTATTATCAATGAGGAAGTCTTCACTAATTCCATAAAATTCTCTTTGAGTGCTGCAAGAATATTTTTCCCCTAGTGATTTTACAGTTCTGCAACAAAAAAAGTTTCAGGCTAGAATTTAGGAGCATTTTCTCTTTTTTTTTCTACAAATACACCCTAATATCCACACTTAAACCTTCATGTAGCTACAAAATGATTGTTTATAATTCTAGCATCCATGTAACTAAAGCCTGTGGTAACTAGGAAATTTTTATGAGGCTAATACTATACAATTTTCTGATCTCACTTTATGATGGTAAGTATGACATACAAAAATGCACAATGTCCTCTTGATATATTTATGAGGGATGGGTTTCAATTTAGTGACATTTAGATTAAACATTTTATATGTTCACATTTTATTACTGACATTTAGAAAATATATTTTTGTGTTTGTGAATGGGATGAAAATCCTTACCAATTCTTCTGAAATTAATAATCTGAAAGGTCGTAGGTATACTGCTGTTATTGTCTGGAATTGAAGAGTTTCATAGACAAGAATACCTTGTATTTTACTCAATTTTTATTGTATTGTCTTTTGATTTGGCTTACAATATTGTATGTAACTCAGAGGCATATCTCCTCTGATGTATTGTATGACACAATACCCACCACCAAGTTACTACCATAGTCCTCCACTATAACCCTTTGAACCCTCTCTCCATTTTCTTCTCTATCCCAACCTTTCCCTCTGGTAGTATCAGTTCTACGGTCAGATCTCTGTCATTTTTAGTGTTTTTTGTTTGCTTTTTTGCTCCTTTTATTTTTTTTTCTCTATTGTCCATGCATGAGTGCAGTCCTCTAGTACTTAACTTTCTCCTTTGACTTACTGTCACAGTCTCCTCCAGTTCCAACCGTATTGTTCCAAATGGCAATAGTTCTTTTCTACAGCTAAGTAGATTCCATTCCATTACACACACACACACACACACACACACACACACACACACACACACACACACTACATATTTTTAACCTACTAGTCTGTCCTTGGGCACGTAGGTTGTTACTGTAAATAGTGCTACAATGAACATAGTATTGCATTTATCTCTTTGAGCTAGTGGGTTTTGTATTATTTGGGTAGACAACTAGAAGTAGAATGACAATATCATATGGTTGATCTATTTTTTTATATCTAAAGATTTCCATACTGTTTTCCATAGTGGTAGGACACATCTACCTTCCCCAAAACAGCATAGAAGAGTTTCTGTTTCTCCTTATTTCACCAGTGCTTTTGTTTCAGAGTTTGTTGTTATTGTTGTTGTTGTTGTTTGTTTGTTTTTGATAAAGGTCATTCTCATTTATGTATGTGATGGTATCACATTGTGGCTTTGATTTACATTTCCCTGATGATAAATGATGATGATTTTTTTCTGTAACCATCAGTCATTTCTATATATATTTTTAGAGAAGTGTCTAATTCTTTTGTCCATTTTGGGGGTGAGGCTATTTATTTTCTCATTGAGTTATATAAGTTCTTTATAGGTTTTAGCGATTAGCCCCTTTTATGATCCATGAAATGCAAATATTTTCTCCTGTTGTGTAGGGTATATTTTCATTTTAATGATAGCTTCTTTTGCTGTGCAGAATCTTAAAAATTAGGTATTATTTCGTGTGTCCGTCAACATATTAATGCTGGTATACTCCTTCATTTATTACCTTAGTCCTGTGAACTAATTGTGTATTTATTCAATGAAATTAATTCCAGAGATCTTTTTAAGGCTTCATAATACAAAGTAAGTGGATATTTAGTAAGAACATAGAGGCCAAATTTTAATATTGCCTACTTTTTTTTCAGATTTCACTGTAACACACAAATGCACACATGTTTTATCCTTCTCTTGCTACTTTTTTTTGAAGGTTATGACTGTCTTTATCTTTAGAAGAGTACCTTAATAGTAGTAAGTTTTTCTGCTTATAATATTTGACTGTAAAATTGGTTACCATTTTTGGAAGAAACTAACAACAAATGGGACTCAGATTATTGCAGTCAGGGATCAAAAGCAACTGAATTCAGTAATAGGAATTTATTATTACAAGTGAAATTTGGTGTAAATTCAAAATTTGAAATCTGAATGCACAATGATTTAATGGAAAGGACAAGGTATTTTCTTTTATGCCAGGAGTTCCATAATTTTATACACAATCACAGATGAGTCACTTTATAATATTTTTCTTCCTTATCTACTAAGTGAAGACCATGTAACACCTTTCCTATTTCATAGGACATTTAAATTATTAATGGAGGTAAGCTATGGGAAAGCATAAATTATAAAATTGATGTATAATATTAGGATTATGATATTCTGTGCAACAATTCAGTGATTCTGAAAAAGATACCTACTAAGTATATATCAGTAGCTTATTTTCCGCCTGGGTTGTTTTTAAACATAATTATTAAATTTATTCTGAAAAGAACAGTGTCAACTTTTATTAGTCTTAAAATGAGGAATCTGTATAGCCAACACTTAATTTTAATATTTTACCCTTAGAGTAAGAGAGATGTGTGTTATGTGTGAAGTTGAAAAGCGGAATAGAGAGAAAAGAAGGTTAGCACTATTCCATGTTCTCCTAGCTCTACCCTTAATTCTGTTTCAGTCAGAATAGGAACTGATGTGCTTCCCTCCCCTTACTGTCTCTCTTTCTGTTTCCCTTTCTTTTCATATCTCCAATCATATCCCAACTACAGTGCTTTCCAAAGGAAAAGGAAAGGGGAAGAAATGATGATTCTTCTCACCCCCCACCTGATTTTGAGAACAATTATAAAATACATTCTCTTCAGAAATACTATTTTTTAAAACATGCCAGTAGTGCCAAAAAGAAGGGCCTGATCATACTTCAAGTCTGAGCCTCTAAGTTACTACTAGGCCACTGAAAATATTGATGTCCACTGGGGAGTGGGATGCCATGATGAGAAGGCAATGATGTAGTCTCTTTTTAATAGACAAACAGATCGACTCCTGACTCATTCTCAGGGTCAGGGACATTTCTCATGTAACTGCTTTACTGATGAAGGCCTTGCACTGAGCTGTTTGCCTCACTGCTTTCAAGTCCAATGGTCCAGGAGTGTACGCCAGCTGGCTGGGATGAGAAGTCCAGTCCAGGGGTTCAAGAACAGTTTGCATCTGTGAGACAGAGCCAAGCTGACCAATTCAAAGTGGTAAGCTGTGACCTTTAACATATCTGAGCTATCACTGAATGCTCAGATGCTCTGGACTGCTTGGGGAAGGAGAGAAAGGATTAGATTCCTGCTGAGCTTGGTACCTTAAATTAAATTCCATCCTTTGGTGGCCATGAAGAAGTGAGGGTTCTCTAAATTGAAAAGAGGATCAGGGAAATATTTCTAGCACAGGCAGGAGATTAAGTTATGATTCCATGCAAATAAAATACCTTAAGTCATGCTAAAATAAAATAAAATAAAATAAAATAAAACCCATGAAGTCTGATCAAGAAGGCTGCTTTTTAGTGCAGTCTAAGTCATGACTGATGACCCAAATACAAATGAAAAGTTAACCGGACAAGTAACAGTTAACGCCATCATTTACCTTTTCCTTTTACCTCTTTAATAGATGACCTACCTTAGTTACCTTCACTCTGTCTCTGTTTCTTCTTATGCAAACTGGGTGATGACACTGACTCTGTTCATAAGGAAAAGACTACTGAGGACTAGCTAAGTAATGACAGCAAATTGGAAAGGTGATGGAAGCACTCAATAAGTTGCTGATAGACTTCCTCCAGTGGGAGAATTCCTTCAATGCTGCTTCATCTGAGTCTCACTGGGGCATGTAGATGATGACCTCTGCAGGTTCCTCAAGTCCTTTCCACCCTTTCCTCTGGAAGCTTTGAAGTGTTTTAAATGACTCCCTGGTTCTCCCAGGAGCCATCAGCAGCCCATACAGAACTTTATACTAAGGTATCTCTGATTACTTTCTGTTTCTATCTAGCAGAAAGAAGCTTTTCAAAAAGATTATTTTCTGAGCATATATTTCACCAACTTTATGGAGAATAATTTGTAAAATATACATTCAAATTTCTTAGAAATGTGTGTGGCCCTGACCTGAGAAATTCCATCATAACATAACCGTTCATCTTAATAGTTTCTTTTCTTTATCAGAATGCAGTGTGTACAAAAATACATCTTAACCACTTTTATACTTGAAATTAACTCCTTGCCCTGACTTCACACCCAATTACAATAGGTAGGACAAATTTGTGTCTTAGTGTAGCACCAGCCTTCCATAGGCTGATTATTCTCTGCTTATTCTGTGGTTGTGGGCATGTTGAAGGAAGTCTGTATATTTTTTAGAACCATAAGGGGGTGAACAGGCATGAATGATTGCACTCTACATTTTCAATTTGCAGATAATGAATTTAAGAATCAGTCAAAACAAGTGGTTCTCCCACTTGTTTTATTCACACTAACTCAAAGCCACAGAAGAAACTGGAGTTAACACCTATTCAAAACCACAGAAAAAACTGGAACCCTGAGTCTATGACTCTATTATAAACCTATTCAAAACCACAGAAGAAAGTGGAACCCTGGGTCTATGACTCCATTATAAACTTTGCTCTAGTTATGAAAATTTAACACTGGCGAACATTAATTGAGAAAGGTTATTGTGGCATGAATCTTCACACTGTATAAAAAGAAGTCTTGTTTTTATTATGTGTGATGAAACTTCAAAATTTCACTATTATAAAAAGTCCTATTTTTTTCTGCATAATTTACAGGCTTGGGCTGTGTACCTTAAGTCTTTCAAATTTTGTGTCCAAAAGAGTAAGTTATAAAATAAAAGAAGTTTCTTTATGAGTCACTCAGTTGAGTCTCAATATATTATTTGTCCATATTTTTGGCCTCCCTTCCAGTATTATGGGCAGGAGATTACTCTGTGTCAAATGCTTACATACTGTCATGGTTGATGTTATGTGTGAACTTGACAGGGCCATGAAATGCCTGGACATTTTGACAGATTCTGGGTGTATCTGTGGGGCTGTTTCAAGATGAGATTAATATTTGAATTAACAGATTGAGTGGAGCAGATTGCTCTCCCTAATGAAGGTGGGCTTCATGCAATCATTTGAAGACTGAATAGAACAGAAATACTTAATAAGAGGGAACTCCTGCCTGATGGCTTTGAGTTGGGATATGTTTTTTTCTGGCCTTTGGATCAAGATTACTACAACATCTTCAACTCTCCTATGTCTCTATCTTTGTTTAGTGCAGATCTTGGCACTCTTCAACCTCCATAGGCATATATAATTAATATGTATTAATATAATATACAATTATTAATATACTATAAATAACAGAAATAATATATGAATATGTGAATTATTAGCACATTAATATATAAATGCAAATATGCAGTTGATTCTGTTCTGGAAAACCCTGATTAGAAATTAAATTAATAGAACCCTGATTGTTCCTCACAAAGATCCTTTAACATAGATACTGTTGTTGCTGTTGATTGCTGTTTTGTCTTAAAATTGAGAAAGATAAGACAAGTTAAGTCACTAGCCCAAAGCTATACATTGCAGTTGGAAGGAATCTCACTCCCAAGATTTCATTCTCTGTCTTTGTGATATAATCTCTCTTAATATGCCTTGAAATCTTTAAGTAGGTGCATATTCTTGAATCTAGCCATCCAATTCTAAACTTTTTCACTAACAAATAATCATGGATGCATAAGCATAACAATGTATATCAAAACATTTATAATGATAAAAACTTTTATGCAACTTAAGTGCTAGATAATAGGTAATTGATTAAAGAATCTATGATACTGTTAGTGAAATACTGTTACAAATGAAATATATTTATTACAAATTGTGCTCCCAAATTTTATGTAAATAAAATTTTATTCAACTGTGTAATAATTTACAGTATACCTAATAAGAATAAAAATCATGTTACAAACATAAGAAAACATGATTACTAAATGTAATGTGCTATGTTGGATGGGAAACTGGAATTACATTTAGTAAACATGTTTCCTTAGACTATATAAATGTTTTTATTCTTAAACTAGAGCAGAAAAAAGGTAAAAAAATCAAAGAAATCTATACAAATTTTAATTAATAATAATTGTCAAAATTCGAATATATACTATGTGATAAACATATACTACTTAAGATGGAATTAAAGGAAACTGGTGTAGGATAAATAGGCACACTTCACAACTTTCTACACCTGAAATTATTTGAAATACAAAATTCATTTGAAAATGGTAAGGCAATATACACAATGTACTCTAATTATAAGGGGGAAAAAGAACGTATATATGTGAATTATTACAGTATCGAAATGAAAGAATCATGTTCAAAATAATTATTTTCGACTGGTGAATGTTGCTAATTTTTTGTGTGTGTCCCTGCATTTTCTACATTGTATATGCATTTTTAAATATTTAAATAAATAAAATAAGGAATGTGCTACTTTTAAAATTTCACTCCCCTTTTCATAGTGTCTAAAACTATGGCCATTAAAATATTCATTTTATTTAAGGATAGCTATTAGAAAATATGTTCTCTGAAGAATAATGCTTTAAACCTTCATTCCACATTGTTCCATACACCCGAATCAGTTGGGCAAAAAAGCTGCCTGTCATTTTGGCAAACACATCAATTGTCTTTAATGACTGTATGGACACCATATGCCAATACCTGCTTTTGTACTTCCTGCCCTAGTAAAGACTTGCTGATTCCCAAAGGACAAGGTGGTAACATTTTCACCTGTGCACAAATGGTCCAGATGATTTTTACTTGGGTGGGACATTTTTCCTATGGTTTAATCTAAGACAACACAAAGTGAAATATTATTCTCTTGCACAGACCACTCTTAGATAAGAAAATATACTCCTACATTGTTCTATACTGCATTGTTCAGTAGAGAGTAAGGGCTGAGAAGGCATTCATTTCTAATGCCCAGCCATTAATTGTCACCTTGGAATAAATGCCACCAGAGTAAGATGCTTCATTGCTCTAATGAAGTACTTTGATGAGATCACCAGTTTTCATACTGTGCTCTAGTAAGACTCAGTAAGAACTCTAGTTAAGTTCTTTAGACATCCTCCAGGAGCCAGGTTTAGATTTGATTCTTTGGGCTTCTTATTTTGAACTCAACCCAAGCATTTTCATGTTTACCTGCATTACACAGTGGGTTTCTATATACAACTGTTGTTTAGGAGTCAGGATTGTACCTTAATATTCTGGAATTTGGCTTAAGTGAGATTAGGGTTCAAAAATTTATTTTCAGTCATATCATCAGTGCTGTCCTAGTACAAATGGACATGAAATATATTAAATTAAACAAAATCAGATTTAGGTGGATTCAAAAATAAAACATCCCTGCCAAGATAGTCTGAGACATTCCTTTCTCTCTCTGCCAACGGCTGAATGAGAGAGCATTTATTCAGGTATCTCTATCCTGAAACCTTCAGCCCAAAGCTCCTGCTTCATGAGTTTCATGGGCAACCCAAGTGAGTAACAATCCAGTCTTTATTATCTATTTCTGTGAAACATGTTCACAGTGGTAAGTGGTGGTCAGAAAGAAGAGCATATGCTCTAAGAAGCAATGAATTTTACTTGCTCTAAAATATTATATTTTGATAAGAGAGTCTGACATGTTCGGTAAGCTTTGAACTGAGCAGATCAATGTGTATTTTTCCCATTATTTCAACTAAACTTTAATACAAGCCAACAAAGGCTAAAGTTTCATGAACTGAACCAGCAATGCCTATTGGACCCCATAGCTAATTCAAACAGAATCTCTTAAACCACTGAGGCCTATGAGTCTGCTATCACATCTTAGAACATCCCACCAATGAGAACAAACTACAGTTCCAGTCCCTCTGGATCTGAATTGGGTGAGCAATTCTGAGTTCAAATCTTCTCAAGTCTTCATATTTACTAAGAGCCCCTTCTTTTATCTCTCCTGAGTCTTGTGACAATCTAGGTATTATTTATATTGCAAAAGACTGCTGTATTGGAAAAGAACAAGAAAGCACCTGCATAATAGTCTTGGTGGGTTCCATGCCTGTTTCTCCATTCACTGTGAAACAGATGAACTGAAATAAATCATGTTTTCAACAAATGTAAGCATCTATTTGAGGAAAGCATTTGAATAAAACTACTTTATTAGTTCAATTTGCTATAGATTATTTTTAGAGGGAATATATTCTTCAAAAGGCAGATTTTATTTTATAAAAGGATATGTAAAGGGAAGTATTTTCAATGTGTACAAAATGTAACAATTTATGTTTATTTGAATTATATTAATTTGACATTTTCTTTAGTGATTATTTTCTGGCTTCTTCCTTGTAAGTGACTTGTGTTTATTATATCATGGGAATAGTATGCTCTTTTTATGCCCAGGTAAATTTGCTGGTTATTCTAATAGGAAAACAATATGTGAACATGAATACTTAAGACAATAATCAGTTTATAGAAATAGCAGCAAAGTCACTAACCTTTACATTTACACACATATATGTTATCATTACATTTACACCTTTATTTCAATCTCTACCTTTCTTTTCAGCTTAATTTTTTTTCATATTCTCCAGTCCCTCAGCCTTTATCCTTACATATAATACAGTCCCCACATCACATTCCATAGTTTTGTATCAGCTCTGTTACATAGGGTTTAGTTCACCGTACTGAAAACTATAACTGACTCTGTACAAGTTAATAAGAGAAATCTGGAGAGACCATTTGTACACAAACCTCATTATTTGGTTTTAGTTTCTGCAGGTTGCTGAATGCTCAGTCCTGCAGTTCTCAGGTGTAGTCTTTTAACTTTTAACTGCAACAGAGAGACTCCAGAGGTCTTTAATCCAGTGGAGCTCAGCATGATAATATGTAGCCTAGATACTTTCTTGAGTTAGGTTCCAAACTATTATTGTAGCATCAGAGTGAAGCTCTAGAATCAGCCTGTTTGGGCTCACCTTGTGACTGTCACTTACAAACTAAATAACCTTTTGGGTGATTCTTTATCCACTTTACACTTAATATCATAAGCTGCAAACATATATGATAATATAGTATGTATATCAGAAAGTATTTAATAAATCTTACTTTTATGTTGTCCTGAATATTAAATAATTATAGAGTAACATAAAATATCATGTGGCACCAGAGCTTCTAAGACTTTAATGATTATCTCCCTCCCTCCTTACCTCCCTCCCTCATTTCTTCCTTAGATCATTTTCTAAGGACTTAACTGGGAGTTTTAGTGTAATGAATATCTAGGCATTGATTCTCAAGTGCAATCTTCTCACTGGTGGTAATGGCAACAACATTTGTTCTTACTCTAGAACTACTGAATTAGAAATTCTGGGTTGGGCTATCTGTTCTTACAATTCTGCCAGATAATGCAGAATGAATATCAATATTTTGGTGTGATGTTTGAAAGCATGCAAATACGTGAGTCTTTGCCTCTAATCAAGATAAAAAAGGCAAAGGTCTTGACTTATAGTTGGGCAATGTGACAGGACATAGAAACAGAGCAGAGTTACTAGAAAAATGCATACCATCTTGAGTAAGTCAGGACATTGGGCTGTGCCTTTTACTACAGATGGAAATGAGAAATAGAAAAACAACACATATCAGGTGCTGTGTGGTTATTTAGTCACTCTCACATAACTCAGTGGCATGGGTGTGTTGACCAAACATGCTCTTGCATAACTGACAGTAGAAGTATGAATCTCTCCAGTTTAGTAAATGTTCAGATACTGTTGCAAATATTGGTAACAGAAGCAACTAAATGGTCAAGCTTTCATTGTCTTTCTTGAGAAGTATATTTCTTGGATTTGCTGAAGAATATTATAGAAGAACATTTTCACTGGGAATGAGAGAAAATGAGGTCAGTCTGTTGTCATAACAACCATACAATATCAGCATACATCCAGATACACAGACTAGTGAAAATTCTTTTCATGTTTAATGAGTATACACACTATTTTATTGAATTCACTACTTCATACATCTCCTCATCTGACAGATGAACATTATCCTTTTAAATTGAACTTCCTTTCCTAGTTTTTAAAAAAAAGATGACCTGTTAGCATATTCCCAATATTTGTTGTAGCCCCAGGAAAGCAAATGGAAGAAGCTATACATCCCTTAGGAAAAGAGTTGAGGTTTGCTTTTTTTCCCTCTATCATTTTAATATTGTTTATCTTTCACTTTGATTTTATGAAAAAATTTTAAAAGGCAAAGCAGTTATATTCTGGAATATCTCACAGATAGTTTGGGTTTTACTTTCCAACCCATTGTTCTGCAGTCCTAAAATGGGTGGAGAAAGAGAGACTTTTTTTAAAAAAAAAACTGAAAAATTCTCCTCTTCCAGCTTCTCTCTATTCTCCCATAACTGAAAAATTCTCCTCTTCCAGCTTCTCTCTAAGAAGCAGACTTAAAGCAGTCAACTTGCATTTTCACTGACTTCTTACTATTGTTTTGCAAATGCCAGTCACTGACTTCTCTCAGCTTTCTCTCTCCCAACCTGACTTCAGGAAGGAAAAAATAAAGTTAGATTCACATTTTGAACACATATCCTCTGGGCCTCAAATGTAACTTTCACAACTCCTGCAGTCTAAAGATATTCAAACTTGTGGGTTCTTGTCATCTGTAGTCCCCTTACCATATTTTCAAAGCCAGAACAGATTCTTAAAGTAAAAAGAACAATTTATTTCTGACAAAGCAATTACCAAATTACTAAGCAGAAAAGAAACAGATAAGAAAAATCCCTATCATTTCAACATAGTTCAAAACCTTACTCTCTTAGTCCTGATCATCTCACCAACATCCAATCAAAGATCATCAGAGCATGCTCCAAACAAGCATCCTTCCTTCTCCTTAGTGTGTTCCATTCAAGCAGGTAGACAAAGACGCTAGACTCCTCCTTGCTGTGTTTTTTTTTTTTTTTCACTTCAGGTGGTAAAAAGAAACTGAAAAACAGGAACTAATAACAAATTCATCAAGGCCTCTCTCCACAGGCATGGGACTATGGCCGGGCTGTTTGACTTGGCCATGCGGCCTGGACTTAAATTGTCCTTCTCCCCAGACTGTTAACTCCAAAATTGGTTGCTCCCAGAAATGGTTGATCCCAAAATGGTTGATCTCATTCTTTGTTATCAACCAATATTTATACTTTCAAAATTCATTTCCTACCTTCCAGGAACAGTCTTATGAGTTATCACATTACAAAGAAACAAAGAAAAAACCTG
>PVHY01017428.1:0-31433 GCA_004024945.1 Uropsilus gracilis
AAAAAAAAAATCCTAGCAAATTTAATAATAATATAATTCATTACAAAACATAAAACAACCCTGAAAATGAGTTGATTGTGTTGTCTTTTGAAATAAATTGTTCTATGATCTGTACTAGTTCAATTCTTGGCCATAAATGACAAATTGCAAATTACTATAAATTGTGATCAAGAGAATTTCTAACATGTAACCCCACTCATGTTTATCAGGCCTATGATCTTTGCCTTGAGCATATGAGGAAGCTATGTCAGAATAATTTTTTAGATGTAGATCATTTCTAAAACAGAGAATAAAATTCTCACACAGTATATTTAATTCCAATTTTTGTAAGTCTTCTTTCTTGGCTTCTTCAAATACTACCACTTAGGAGAATGGGCCATTCTCCTAATGCTGAAGAAAAATCTGAACCTTGCCAAATGGAACTGTAGGGTTTACTGAATACTGATGACAACTGTCTTTGGTGTTATTGAGTCTGAGTTGAGAAAATTTAACAATTTTTTTCTAGGAAGAATCTCTAAGATACAGTACAGAATTATAATCTTCACACTGAGAAAGGGAAATAATAATGAATTTGAGATCAATCTTACCTTGCCCATTATGATGATATAAAGAAGTGAAACTTTTTTATGATAAACTTCATTTTTCTAATCTTTGTCAGTATTATTTAGACATTTAGTTATAAAATACTGCTTAAGACTAAATTGCAACACTAATTCAAATTCCATATAAGTACAGATGTGGTTCCCACCCTTCAGGCTATGGGTATGGAATTACCAAGTAGTGAAATGCCAATTGGTGATATGTTAGAGCAAATGTTATCATGCCAACTCATCACAATATCATATTCCAAAATACAAATTTGCTAAAGACACAAATAATTCCTTAACCAAGACATCTTCAAACCTACCAGTCTAATAACAAAAAAAAAAATAATACTTAAGACAATATTTTTGCTCTCTACTAATCCCTCATTTCAGCTCCTGTTTCTGATACCATGGTTTTTATGGATCAGAAGTAGAAGGAGTGAAAGAACTTATTACCAGTGTAACACATCAATATGACAACAAAAAAGTAAAAATTATAATGAAATATACTTCCAGTTCTTAGTCTACTCTAACATCAATTAATGTCTGTTTTAAATGCATTTTGCAAAAACCTGCTGTTGTTCCAGCAGGTGTATATCAAAGGAAACTAAAACTTTTAGATGTTGGGATTCTTTTCTCCATAGTTCTGGTATCCTGGGAATGATGACATTGAAGGAATAAACCAGGAAGATTTGAAAAAGTTAAAAGGAAAGAAAAAGACTTATGTGAATGTTTCACTAGGTGGGAAAACTAAAGAAATATCTACACTCTATATTGGAGTTTCTCTAAAATCTGTGACTCTTGGTCTAGGAATAACCAATCTTAAAAAATGCACACGCACAAATTCTAACTTCAAAAAATATATGGAAAACTTTTCTACTAAGTCATACATGGAGGCTAGATTTTTATTAAATTATGAAAGAAATTTGTAAAAATATATCGATTTTCCTGGCAGAATTTGAAGTTTACAATTACACTGGAAAAATGTAAATGAAGGCATGAGATTGTCTGCAAAATTCAATTTGCTATCACTACAACCAAGAAAAAAAAAGCTAGGGTAGAAAAAATATGTTTTTTGTCCAAGGTTAGAACTATTCTTCATAATTCTAGTTATTCGTAATAACTCAATATTATATCTGTATTTAGCATTGCCCAGAGAGTCCCTGAAACTTTCCATTATAGATTTCAGAGTGAAAGACTCTGTTATTAGAGTGTGATCACCCTGATAGTAAGATTTACCATCATTGCAGGAAAAGATTTATTGCTTTATTAGCTCTGAAATGGGAGACAGTTTGAGTGCACTGCATTCAACATTCCATCCAAAGTGATCTGCAAACATGTCTGACACTTTTATTGGACACCTCTGTTCTGTTATCTCTTGCCAGTTTTGACTATAGGAACATACTTGGTCAATCACATAAAGGAAAAGGGACCAGGGACTACATGAGCTGGGGAATGGTAAAACGATAACAAATAAATGTCAAGTGACCAGAATGATATTTACCATTTTATTCCATTATAGTTAGGACCATTCCTGATTCCTCTGTCACTCACACAGCCACTTAGACCACAAACAGCATTCACTGGCAAGAGTTGCAAAATTTTATCCACTACAAAGATCATCACTATTTAAATTTCAAGTGTGGAAACACCACACACATACACACACACACACACACACACACACACACACACACCCCTGTTCTTTTCCTCCTACAAAGTTTGGCCTTCAAAGCTGTCTGTAGGCAATAAAAGTCACTCTGTTTACAGACATGGAGACCAATTTTCCTAGGGGTTTATGACAATGAGTTAATGCAAAAAGTTCTTAGAAATTTTACAATTTCTAAAATAGAAAAAATTAGAAGTTATTAAGTTCTGTATACTTTCAGAGCCCCCAAGTCTGGCCCTTGTTATTACTTGCAGGTCAACTGGATTCCTCAAGATTTTTTATTTAATTTTCTTCCAATAGTAACTTTAACAGTGAAGGAAAAATTAACTTGAAAAAATCCTGCTTTAAAAAATGATGATAAATTCCAAGAGTTCAAAATTTTTTGAACTCCAATACCTCAGAGCATTCCAAAAAATCTCCCATCTTAAGATTTTTTCCTTAAGTTGTTACTGCATTTTGTTCACAGGCTAATGCATTACCTAAATATAGATAGCCATTTTTAGTATAAATTCCAAAACCCATAAATGTTTCATAATTGAGCACATAATTTGAAGTAAGAGAGCTTTTCCACTCATCCCTTTTTACTGTTGCAAATTGGAAAATACTCAAGCAATTACTCCCTTAATAGTTCAATGCTTGCAACTATATATACTTTATGAACATCACAAGCATCTTTTGCTACCCAAGTAATAGCAAGGTGGGGGGTGCAAAAGAAATAACTTGTACAATTAACCAAATCACCTAGAGTTTTGATTCAAGATTCTTTCATGAAGTCATTAATATAATACATTGCTAAGTGGTAGGTTTTCCAATTTTTATGATGCTTTTCTTTTCAATTCAATGGCTGCAGTTAGACTGAAAAACTAGCATCTGCAAGATCAGCAACATAATGCAAAACCCTTATTCTAGAAATGATTTTTACTGCCTCCACAGTATATATGGGGAAGTCACTACCAGACCACCAATAAAGAAAGTGATTTTAAGTCCCAGAAAGTAATGTTCACTTGTCCTCACCAAAGAAATAAAAGATCAAATAAAACACTTTATTCTTATAACCTTGCTACTTAAACAGAAAGCTTCTGGCCATTTTATGATTTTCTAAACATACTCAAGGGTAAACAGTCAACTCATAATTCTATTCCACACTAGGCTCCATCACATATTTCCCACTTGAGTTTATATATCTCAATGAGAATTCGCATATATTACTGTCTTGGCTTCTTCCTATGATGCTTACATAATTGACACATGTGAGAATCTGACATGCAAAGGAAAACTTAAATCCTAAAACTCAACATTTTATTTCTGAACTTGGACACGGTGCAGAAAATTCAATGCTGAAAAAAGATTCTGTGTTTGCTGTAGAGATGATGTAAATTATCTGAATTTGGGTTCTTCATGGCTTCAGTTAACTGTTTGTGTTAATATATGAATCTAATTAGGCATCATTTGATATATCCCAGAGATCTCTTTGCTTTTAAAAATACTTGTGGATGAACGGAGGTGAATGTTCAGCTTATGCTCTATTTATCACTCTGACAAAGGGTAGGTAAGCCTAGAAGAAAGAGATATTGCTGAAAATTACATTCTATTTGGAATTAAATGATATCCCCTGTTTTAAAATATCTGAGATTTAAACCCAAATGTATATAATTATAAAGCAACATTTCTCAAATTTTGGGATCTCAGTAAAATATATACAACAGCATGCGAATAAGAGATTACAGTAACTAAACATGATCCATCAAGTTACCTGGTCTTTCCTCAAGAGTTTCAGAAAAACCCATCACTTCCCCCAAGATGCAAAAGTGTCCATGCAGAAAATATTCTAATATAGATCGATGATTTTAAAAACTAATCTTTCATTGGAAATCTGTTTTAAGTCTCTTTTTAAGTAAGAATATCACAAATAAAAAATAAAAAAAATATTTAAAACTAAACAGAATAATAAAATTCTGAGCTTACTCCTTTCTTCCTTAACAATGTCATAAAAGACCCAAATTTAAAACAAGCACCTAGAGAGCATTTCCAACAGTTTTCATGGCTTTAAGTTATATGATAGCATACATAAAAACATGTTTTTATACTCCCTCTACAGTCTTTTTATACTCATTCATTTTAGTAAAACCAACAGATCAACACCAACAATGCAGGATGTGTTTTTCTTTAGAAGAGACCCCCAAATCCATGTGACAATGATTACAGTAATCATTCCTGTATTCAATTTAATACTATTCATTTCCAACAGTTTTCAAATTTTCCCCCTGTTCCATCAAGAAAAATTGAACTAAGGACTCGCCCTAGAAGTTCACAAAACTTTTCCCCTTAAGTGTATCATTGATATTTTTAAAAAGTCAATTTAAAAAGTCAAAGCATGAAAATAAAAGTATTATTCACTAGAAACTATTTTCGATCATCTATATACATATGCAAACACACCAAACACTTTACTCAGAACCAAACTTCATTTCAAACTCAAACCAGCAATATATTTCCAGTATCAATGCGCTGACATACCAATAATCATGTGGTAGGTAGATGAATAGAAACATGAATAGAATTAAAGGATAATGGAAAAAAAACCTGGGTCCTACCTTGATTGTTTTAGAGGGTTGACATTTGATGTGATGGGAAACGCTGGCAGTTTGGTTCATGTTTCAGGACCCTGGACAGTGCACGAGGCCAGGTGAAGTAGAGAAAAGTCTCTATTGGACTTCAGCGAGGGCTGCTGCTGTTGCTGCTCTAAAGCTGCTGCTGCTGCTACTGCTACTCTTGCTGCTGCTGCTGCTGCTGCTGCTGCTACTGCTGCTGCTTTCTCACTCCGAGGCTGAAACGTTGTCAGATTGGAGAGGTCTGTATCTCATCTCTAAAATAAAGCATTCACTTGGTTCACCATTCTCAAAGCTCTTGGCGATATGGAATACAAAGCCAAAGACTTTAAATTCACTTGCACAGTACCATTTCAGTACTGAAATGTGACAGCTTCACAGTACAGCCAATGATCTTGGCTCTCATTCTCCTTTCAAAGGGACGAATACCAGAAAACATACAGAGATCAGTTGCAGTTTCAGTTTAAAGGAACACTTGGACAGTCTCAACTTCTCTGAATCTAGCTAGTATATAATTTCTTCAGCGCTAAAGAAATCTTCTCATCCCTCCCTCCCTACAGCTCCTTCTTCCTTCTCACACCCTGGATTTTTTGCCATAATTAATTCTCATCTTGATATTACATTTTATTCATGTCTGGATAGTGCTTGCAATCAAAGCACCAGTAAATGCTGTGAAAGTACCTGTTGACTGATTTAAAGATTGCAGAATTTTTCATCTGTATGGTAAAGAATTGGCATTTTGTATGGGTGTCTAAGAAATTCTGCAGTTACAGGCAGCCAATAGACTGGATGATCTATAAACAGCTTTGTTATGTTAAAAAAAAAGTTCTCAACACAATAGTTACTAGATACTGCACCAAGGCAAGACTCATTTTTGTTTTTTCTTTTCTTATTTCTAACTATTCTTTGTTTTGAGGCCATATTTTATTTCCTGGGATAAACTGATAAGTAACTCATGCCAATACAATTTCCTGAATATTTACCTCTCTGCCCCAAATGACATTGTAGATGAAATAAAACACAAATCTTAAGAATAAAGTTTCTGCAGAGTCACCAATCCCCACTGTCATTTCAGAACTGACTTGAATTTATATAACCTTGTTGGAAAGAAGAGATTCAGTAGACTTGACTTAATGGAAGACATTATTCCCCAATATTTATCATAAAGTACTAGATGTGGCCTAAGCTGAGTGTGTATGTCTCATGTATTTTTGAAGACCAACACTTTTTACTCATCAGAACTATATCCTGCTGGTGAAGTGCCAAGTTTTTAAGACTGAACTGCATGAAGCTTTTAGAAAGCTATATAAGTGGGCCAAGAATATTACAGATAAACTCTAGGATGAGAAGAAACAAATTAATAAGTTTGGTGATGTAGTTAAATGTATGCATGCTTTTAAATTTTGTCCTATTATGAAATAGAAAATGGGTCTAAAGATTCTGCAGAATATTCTCCAAGTGTTTGAAAAATTGCTATGCTTCAGAAAGTGAATGTGTACACAATGGGAATAAGGACTTCAGCATGAAAAGATCACTCTTAAGTCAGAAAGAATGATGGCAGGAATGCTGGATAAATTAAAAATAATAATTGGCAAAGAAACTGAGTCAATAAGAACCAACCTAAGTTCATGTTTTAAATCTGTGGTAGCAGTATTAAGGTATCACAATGAGCACAACCAAAAGGCCAAGAAATCTTGTGTTTTTAAAAACTAAAATTCTAAACCACCACAAAAATAGTATTTCTGGTTTATATTTTATTGGATAGTTATGCTTTAAATAATCCATATATTAAGAAAAAGTTATAATTGAAAATATTAATATTTTATCATACAGTAGTCATTTTATTTTGTAGGACTAGAATATTTAGTGCCATTTGTTTCCAGCTTTCTCCCAATAAACAATGTTTTAACAAATGAATTTGTTGATAATCTCTGTAAACATCCATATTTTTCTTTAATGTAAGTTATTGTAAGCAATAGTAACAGGTGGAATAAAGTGCACATTTTAATATTCTAATGTAAAATAAATTATGCATTTATTTTATTTTTGAATAAAAGTTTTCCATAAGACTCTTGTGCCAAACATTCTACACTACTTGAGATAATTCATAGCATATGCATGACCTAACAATGAATAAAATAAATACTACCATCAACTTAAGAAGTAAAAATGGGCAGACTGTGAAAATCCATGTCATAGAAGTTTGATCTTCAACTATTTCATCTTAAAAATATAATGTGGGAAAAAACAGAAAAGTTAATTTTATCTTTTTTGAATTGAAGTAACATTTGTTTACAACCCTGTATATAATTCAGGGAAATAGGTTCACACCTGCTGGGACATAATGTCAGCACACCACACCCACCATTCTGCTTTAGCCTGTATCACTGGGCTCCCTCTACATTTTACTGATGCCCACATCCTCCCTTTCATTCTAATAGCCTCCATTCTGCAGTCATATACTTAGGGTTTATTTTACTTCAGTTCTATCAGATCCTTTGTTTCATTCCTCTACATTCATTCACACATGAGTGAAATAATTTAGTATTTATTTTTCTCCTTTTCATTTATTTCACTTATCCCCTATGGTTCCACCCATGTCATCACAAATGGCAGGAGTTCACCTTGTGTATATTGCTGAGCAGTATTAATCTACACATCTGTTATTCAGCATTTAAGATGATGTTATAAACTAGTTATTGAAATAGAACACCAGAAGTACAAAACCTTTGAATTAGTGTTTTTGCTTTCTTTCTAGGTAGATATATGGAAATTTACTACTGTATGATATAGTATACCTATTTTTAACATTTTGATGAACCTCCAAGCTTTTGTTACATAGGATCTTGGTTTACATACCTACCAAGAGAACCAAATTCTCATTTTGAGAATTATTTTCTGTTTCATTTTCCATTCATGAATTAAAAAAAAACAAACCACTAGTAATTTTAAAATATTTTTATGTTCAACATACAAATTTTCCATAATTTTGTGACTTTGTATCTCAATATGTACAATTACAATAAATAAAGAGTAAAAAATAAGGAAAACAAATTTAGTCAAATGCTAGAAAATTAGTGTATAATATAATACTGTTCAATAAGAACAAGGTTATATATACTTATTCTAATTGGGATATATTAGTTTAATGTGCTTGGTGTGAAAAGCTGCAAAATTCCATTAGTCATATTATAGGATTTTTTTACATTATAAGATTTAAAAAATTTTAGATGTACTCAGGAAGAATCATAGTAAGCTAGAAATTTTAGACAGTTAATCCAAAGAACTGATTTAACCAATACTAGTGACAATTATAAGAGATATGATGTCAAGTTCTACCCTTTGTAGGAAATTAGGAGTATCTTCCACCACTTGAACAAAAAAGAAAATTAATTAATTTTGGAAAATATAATCCACGATATTCCTTCAACAGCTATTGTTTTATCTGGAAACTATAAAACTACAAATGGTTTGAGGGAAATATCCCATAATAAAAACATCACCTCACTGTTAGACCCTGACAACTCTAGCCCTGACTAGTCACAAAATGACCTGTTAATTGTAAATTTAGGAAAACCCACAGATTTATCAAGCAGAATATATCTTAAAGATGAGGCTCTTTTCTTGATGGTTAGAGTTCAAGTTATTCCATGACCATAGAGAAACCACCTCTTCATCTTAACACTCACTTTGTAGGTACCAGTCTTCTGTTTGATATGTTCACTGAATCATTTGCAAATATTACTAGAACTTGGAAGTGGTTTCAAACTGGCAGCTTCATTAGCATGGAACTTAATGCCTTACCTAATTCATGTCTGCTGCTTCTTTCCGCACAATTGGTTCCTACTTCTGATATCTGCTCAAATTCAAATTGTTCTGTGAATTCATCCAAACAAATCTTATCGGCCTAGTCAGAACTAGGCCTTCAGCATGTCCAAGATAACACTCTCCCAGAGACCACTTGTATCAGTCAGAATAAGAAAAATCATGCCATACTATAATCTCAACAGATCAGTAGTTTATATAATAAAGGCTTGTTTCTCACTAAGCTTTATGTCAATACTATTGATAGGGAAGATTTTGAGTTCTAAGTGAATCTAGCTAATGTCCACAATCAACATGGCAGAGAGAATGAAACATGGCAATCATACTCTCATTTAAAAGCTTCTGTCCAGTAGTAGCACACTTCACTTCTAGTTACACTCCAAGACCACATTCAAGTTTAGGTCATGAGAAAGTGACTTCCAATCTGGATCCAAAGAGGAACAGATTCAGAATTATAGTGAAAAATCTGAATGACAACCATAACTCTACTATTGTTTTCTTTTTCCAACCTGCACAGTCATGTGATTCCCCACCTGCAGTCTCAAGTTACTGGTATATTCATGTTTGTGACTCTACAACCTATAAAACATTCACTCAGAAGAGTGAGTACACATCTAGATAAAACAGAACTGCCTTCTTCTATGAGCCCTCATCAATAGGGTTTTCCTAGCATCTTTTCTTTTGGAGTAAGATACAAACATATAAGAACCATTGCCTTCAGGAAAATATCAGAGCTAACTAAAACTTAAGCATGTGATATTTTTCCTCTACTGGTGTATAAAACTCTGGCTAGGTGGTGAGGTGGCAGAGGAGGCAGGTTTGACTACACACAGAAGACATAATCTTAACTTCTCTGCTGTAGCAGTAAAAAACTGATTCTTCTATCCTTTAAATGTTGTAACTCCATTACTATAACAAAAATTTAAACAGCTTCTGTTCTTTTAACAAGAGTTATTTCAAGGACTACCTTTACGCAGCCAATGACAACACCATGAACTTGCAAGTAGCAACAAAGTGCATTTTGGTTTCAAATTTATGGGGTAAAAATAACACAAATATTCAAACTCATTACTATATGAGACGATCAATACTGCATACTAACTGTATACCCACCTCACTAAAATCATGTCAAAAATATTACAATTAAACAATATGCTGAAGGAATTTTAAAGATGGTGGTTTAGAAAGTCATGTATATATGCTATTCTCATTTGGACATCACATGTTTTGCATTTTCCACTTATCTCTGAACTGAAATAATTAAATTTTATTATTTTAACTGACTCATGAGATATGTCCTACTTACAAAGATGTGAGCAGCAAATAGAATCAGTTTATGTCTGTCTAGCTCTCAAGATGATGCCATATCCAATAAGAAAATACTCACTACCCATCAACAAATGTGAACTGTCCTCTGCATTTCATTTTATTGGATTTGTTTTCTTAATTTTTTCACTCATTACTCTTTGTTTCATCATGACAATAACCACAGACTCCTGAGGCTAGACACTTTACTGATGACCAGCTTTCTTTCACAATTACCATTTTCTCCTACCCTGAAGATGACTTGTTTCTAAGTTTCTAAGTACATTTGCTATCTATCTATCTATCTATCTATCTATCTATCTATCTATCTATCTATCATCTATCTATCTAATATACATATAAGCAAATGGTCCATAAATATCACAGATCCAACTGAGTGACATTCCTAATAGGTTTCACTTCCTTCTCCTCCTCCTCCTCAATCAAAACCAAATACAAATATCTCAAATTATTTCCTTCCCAAATTGGAGTTCCACACCAGTGGAAAAACAGAACATTATCTCTGTTAATGTCATTCATTCTTATGCTTTCATTTTTAATGGTGACATTTATGTTTTGTAGAATATGTTTTGTCTCCTTGCAAAACTGCCAACAAAATAATATTATCCAAACCCTAAATTTATAGAACAGCAATGAGATAGCTATGATTTCTGTATGAGAGTTTTTAGGAGCTCTCCTCACCCTTAGTTCTCCCATTGAAAAAATTTAGTAAAAGAAACTCTCAAAATTTCATTAGAAATACTCAGTTCTTGATAAGTATGCTTCCATGTATACATAGGGATGAACACTGGAGGTAATTCCTCATGGAAGTGCAACAGTTTCTGTTCTGCAATCTCTGACAAATGTCTTTAATAAATTCTCTCTATGGCTAAAGTCATAAATCATTGTAAAGACAGAAATGCACACATAAAATCCACTGCACTACAGTTCCCTTGACACCCAGAAACAGACTACTTATCCAGTTCAACACTTCCATGACAGTAGCCCCTCCTCCCCCATCACCCTACAGGATTCTGATTCAGGATCTGACTAGTAAGAAATTTGACTGTAGTTTCCTGGTCACTCATTCTTCTTTTCTGAATCCTTCCTGTTCTGAGTACTGTCCCAACATTAGTGACCTATAAAAGTTCACAATTAAGGCAGACAGTTTGACTGACTGGCTGAATAAAATAATCATGATTATTATGTAGAGAACTTTAACACCTATTTAGGGCAAGATACTCCCACTAATCCCACACCTTTTAGTAGGCAGAATGCAAAAACAAAAATTTCAGGACCCAGTTCCCTCTCTTTCACACAGTATACAGATACCTTCAATTGCAGATAGCAACTTCCTTGGGGGAATGAACTTCCACTTTTGCTGCAGTAAAGAGATGCCTTTTTTATTTTTTTCACTTTATTATTTTATTTATTTATTTAATTTTTTATGTTATTTTTTTAATTTATATATAAATTTCACAACATTGTAATCCCCAGGGTTTACCTGGGGGGGGAGGGGGTACTGCCTT
This sequence comes from Uropsilus gracilis, assembly GCA_004024945.1. Lineage (NCBI taxonomy): Eukaryota > Metazoa > Chordata > Mammalia > Eulipotyphla > Talpidae > Uropsilus > Uropsilus gracilis. The sequence continues at coordinate 11,522 of PVHY01017428.1, forward strand.
TTTTAACTTTCAGCTAAAGATATGTGATTTTAATGTCAGTTATCATAGATTGTGTAAGAGAATAAAGAATTTATTTGAGAAAGTTTTATATGTTTATAAAATTAATTTCCTAGAGTAAAAATCTTAGACTTTGTCTCAAGACAAATTAAAGGTTTCCATTCTTTGAGGACTGAAATTAAAGGGCCTACAGTCAAAACAAATCTTCTCTAAATAAAATGATTGCTAGAGTACATCAAGATTAAGGCTTAAAGGTTTCCTTTACAACTTAGCAAATAAATAAATAAATAAACTTTTTAAAGATTGGGAGAGTGCTATTATTTCTCTGTCTTTCCTCATCACATATTCTTCCACAGTCAGAATGTTATTTCTCATCAACTTTTCCTATTTTCTTCTCCAGTTGAAGCTGAGCTATCCTCCCCGCATTTTATTTTGCATTTTCTAGAGATTTAATCACATTCTGATTTTATCACAATACTATATCATATTTATTTCTATTAATTTGCCTGCAAATTCTTTAAGGGATTAGATTATGACACAAAATTCTTCACATCTGATGAAATATTTTAATAACAGTTTCTCAACACCCCCCCCCCAATAACTGTACACAATTCTGACTTCAGGATCTGACTATTAAGAAATTTGACTATGTACATGCTAGGTATACAGGTTATATCAATTCATTAATTCATTAGTTAAACCATTAAAAAGTCTTTTTGTTGACCTTAGTAATAAGTCACATTTAACTCTGCTGAGGATTTTTGGTGGAGTCACTGAAGGGATATCAAATTTGACTGGGTCAAAGAATTAATAAATGGTTCTTTTATGGTTTTGCATTAAGATATTGAGGGTTTGTGGTTACACTGTGTTTGAGGTTCATCTGCCTGCTTCAATATAAGTTTCTTCTCATGCATTTAATGCATTTGTTTGAGACATAGTCAACTAGATATTTTATAGAAAATTTTACCATAAGTAGGTATAGGCTCAGTGGGTATAAGTGTGCATTTATGTGTGTGTGTGTGTCTAAGTGTGTGTGTAGGTGAGTTAAACAATTTCCCACATTGCCATATTGAACCTGATGAAACAAATAGAGAACTAAGGATTATTTAATTTTAAAAAAGCTTTATACATCTAATTTAGTGTCCCGGTGAGAAAACTAAGAAAAAAGGATGAAATGGAAGCAAAAATGATGGGGAAAAATAATTATTATTCCTAAGAATGGTGGAAATATATGATATCCATGAAATAAAATGAAATATCTTCAAAAATTAGAAAATGAAAAGAAAAAAATTAACAGGAATTAAAGTGTAGTAACAGAATCTAAAATTAATATAAATTCAGAAATGCATAAATAGAGCATTTTAAATTAAAAAAACATAAGAAAATTAGAGAACTAGTTTACAGTTATCTGATATACAAATACTAGAAGATTTTTTAAAGGAAAAAATGATTAACCAAATAATTCTTGACATTTTCTCAGAATGAAGACCCAGATTGTTTAAATGGAAAGTGCCAGTATGTACCCAATATGGGAGAGAGTGAGTGAGATTGAGAGAGAAAGAAAAGGAAGGGATGAATGGAGAGAGGGAGGGAAAGAAAATCACTGAAATAATAGAGCAAAGATACTAAGTGTTTGGAGGGAGGGGAAGAAATACTATCACAAACTATAATACAAAAACTATGGGTTTCTCAACAGCAATTCTAGAAACTGTTAGGCTATGTGGAGCATAGATAAGGAAAATAATTTCTAACAAAGAATTCTATAACTAGCCAAACAATCAATTAGGAAGAGAAAATACCTTTAGATATGTGCATCACAAAATAACCTAAATAAGTCTATGAAAATATTCCTTTCTTTCCCAACTACATCTCTGTATGAGGTCAATTGTCTGCTTTCGGTTCAATGAAGAAAACAAATTGCAACAGATTGAATGGAAAAAATAGGTGTAAAAATCCATCTGTTTTCTTCTAATGTAGACATTAAAGAGATTTTGTTTTATTTTGGAAATTATAAGTAATTTTCATAAAATGCACATATGTTAATATATAATTGGTATGTTATTGCCATCCTTAAATAAATTAATAACTACTTTTCAAAATTTCTCAGTTTTAATTTCCAAGACAGTCAGCATCAATAGATATGACCCACATAAACAAAAGCTCTTTGGGTCTTCAACGTTTTTAAGTGTTTCTAAAACACTTGAGAACAATTAATTAAGGAAGATGGAAAAACTAAGAGTTTCTTTTAAAAGTAGTTTTTTTATTCAGGTAGCAATGGTGTACTGTACTGTATATGATTTAGAGATATAAGGTCACACTCTTTAAAGTTATGTCATCATCACACCACATCCACATTCATCATAGTCCATTGGACACACTGTCTACTTTGCTCTTTCCAAAAACCTCCACCTCTGTAGCCTCAGTTCTACAGGTTTCTAAGATTATTATTAGTTTGGTTTTTTCTTTTTGTTTGTTCTATAATCCACATATAGGTAAAAACTTTCTGTATCTATCTCCTTTTAATTTATTTTGCTTAGCATTACCCATTCCAGATCCATTCAAATTACTTCAAATGGAGAATTCAAGTTTTTCATGGTTGCCTGGTATTCCATTGTGTTTGTATCACTATTTCCTATTCCACTCTCAGTTGTTGGGCACATAGGTTATTTTCATAAGTAACAAAGGTAAATAGTGCTGCAATGAAAAAAGAGTATATATAACACTTGGAAATAGTGTTTTTGCAATCTTTGGTGGATACTTAGCAGTGAATTGTTGGTTCATATGATATATCTGTTTTTAAATTCTGGAAAATCTCTATAATATTTTCATAATGTCTGGATCAGACTACATTTCAACAGTGTATGTGGGTTCCTTTTCTTCCACATCCTGACTAACATTTGTTGCTTCTGGATTTTTTTTAATAAGCTGGTTTCACAGGTTGAAATAGTAACTCACTATGAGTTTAATTCATATTTCTCTGACAATAAGTTATGGTAAGCACTTTTACATATGCCTGTTGACCGCATCAACAGTTGATGCCTATTGATTCACATTATCTTTGAAGAACTGCCTATTTTATGTTCCCATTTTTTATTGGGTTCTTGGTTTTCATTTGTTGAAGTTCATTTCATTGTAGACTGTGGCTACCAGTTTATTGTCAAATATATAGTATGAAAATATTTTCTCCCATTTACTAGGGTTTATATTGCTTCCATGAGTTTCTTTTACTGAGCAGAAAATATTTAGCTTTATATAGTTCAATTTTATTATAATCTCTGATAATATCTTTGCCAATGGAGACAAAAACACAAACCATCACTGAAGTCAATGTCCAGAAATGTTTGTCTTTCTTTCCTTCTACATATTTTATGTTTACAAATCTTCATCCAAGTTTATATTCTATCTTGAATTGATTTTTGTGTGTGATGTGAACAGCAGTCTAGTGTAAAAGAATGAATAGCGGTTTCATTTTGCATGTTAGAGTTCCTAACTACATTTGTGAAGAAAAATTTTATCCAATAGATATTCTTGTGCTCTGTTGTAGATATATCCATATAAATGTGGGTTTACTTCTGGAATCTTAATTCTGTTCATTGATGGGCATGTCTACTTTGTTACAGTGTCAAGCATGTCCATTATTGTAGCTTTACTGTATAGTTTGAAGGTCTGGAGTATGACACCACCACTCTTTTTTGTCTGGAATCTTTTCACCATTCTAAGTTTTTTGTGACACTATATGTAACGCAATTTCAGTAATGTTTTAGTCTTTTATTTGAAGAATACTTTTGGATTGGTTTGAATCTGTATTGGTTTGGGTAACATGGCCATTTCAATGTTAATTCTTTCAATCCATGAGGAGAAAAATAGCTATTTTTGTGTCTTCTGGAACTTATTTTAATAATGTCTCATAGTTTTCTTTATATAGATCTTTCATGTCCATTTTAAGCTTATTCCTTAGTATTTTATTCTTTTGTTTTTCTTTAGTTTTGATGCATTTTTAATGGAGCTGTTTTTGGTTTTTCTTTTAAATTTCTTTCTCTTCCAGCTCATAATTTGCATTTAGAAAAACAACTGATTTTTGTAAGATTATTCTAGCACTAACTGAATATTTCAGTTATTTTTCTAGCAGAATCTTTAGGATTTTCTATGAACATTTCATGTTATCATCAAATAATGAGTGTTTTATTTCTTCCCAAATTTGTGTCCCTTCTAAATCTTTCTACTGCCTAACTGCTTTAGTTAGACCATCTCATACTATGTTGAATAGCCTTGGTAAAAGTTGACATCTTTATGTAGTACCAGATCTTAGAGGAAAAGTTTTCAGATTTTAACCATTTAGAATGATATTAGCTGTGGGTTTCACATATATGTTCTTTATTATGTTGAGATGCTTTACAATTATCCCCCATTTTTGAAGGGTTAATGGATATTGAATCTTATCAAATGCTTTCTTTTCATCTACTGATATAATCATATGCTTTTTATCTTTTCCCTTTGTTGATGTAATGAAATATATTGACTAGTTTTTAGACATTTGATCATCTTTCTGTCCTTGTAATATAACCTATTTTATAATGATACATAACCCTATTATTGTGTTGTTAAATATAGTTTGCTATACTTTTATATATTCTATATTTTTATATTTTTACTGTATTGCTAAGATTTTGTGATGATTTTTCTATCTGTGCTTATCAGGGATATTGACCTGTAATTTACATGGTTGTTTTATTTTGTAATGTCTTTATCTAATCTGGGCAATGATCAGGACACTATTGTCATAAAAGGTGCGTAGAAGCTATCTCTTCAGATTTTTAGAAGAGTTTGATAAGGGTAGTTACTAGATTGTCTTTGAATATTTGGTAGCAATCACTGATGGAACTATCTAGCCTTTATCTTAGCTGTAACTTTTATTACTTTTTTAATTTCTTTGCTAATAATTTGTCTGCTTTTCAGGTTTTCTGTTCCTGATTCAGCTTTAGAAAGTTATATATTTCTAAGAATTTTTTCATTTCTTCTAGGCCGTTCAGCTTATCGATAAACAATTGTTCATAGTAATCTCTTGTGATCCTCTGTACTTCTGACTTGCCTGTTGTAACTGCTCTCTATCAATCTGAGTTGTTTTCCCTGTTTGCTATTAATGAGCCTACCTGGAACTTTCCATTTTGTTAATTTTTTTCAAAGAAAATCTTTTCCTTTCATTCATCATTTGGACTCACTTTAATTTATATTTCATATATTTCTGTTCTAATTTATATTATTTTCTTCCTTCAATTTGTTTTGTTTTTATTTGGTCTTCATTTTCTAGTTTCTTAAGTGAGAAATACAATTATTTGTGCTCTTTGTTATTTCTTCATGTGGGTCTCTATTACTATATATTCTTTCTAATTATTACTTTTGCCATGTCCTCATTTTCATTTGTTTTGAAGTGCTTTTTACATTTCTTCTTTGATTTCCTCATTAAACCAGTATTCATTTTGTAGTGTGTTAGTCAAACTCTGAATTTTAGAGGCTGAACATACCTTTCTTCTTGTGGTTCAGTTCTAGCTTGATGACATTATGATTAGAAAATACACTTTTTATTATTTTAATCTTCATAAACTTGTCAACACTTGTTTTGTGACCCAACATGTGATCCAACCTGGGGAATGTACCCTGTGCACTTGAGAATATTCATTCATATAAGAAGGGGGATTATGTGCCCTACAAATGTCTATTAAGTCCAGGTGGCCTAATTCTTTAATGCAATCATTTCCTTGCTTATTTTCTGTCTCTTTGATCTGTCCATCTGTGAAAGTGGGAAGTTGAGGCCTGAATCACTATTGTGTTGTTGTCAGTGTCTATTTTCATATTTGGTAACAATTGCTTTATATATTTGAATGTTACATTGTTTGATGCTTGCATATTGATGAGTGTTTATCTTTTAATACACTGTCCTTAATCACTATATACTGCCCATCTCTTTCTCTCTCTCTCTTTTTTCTCTCTCTCATTACTAACTTTTAGCTGTAATCTATATTACCTGATATAAGTATGGCTGTCCATGCCTTATTTTGCTTGCAGGTTTGTTTTTCAACAAATTACTTTGATTTATTGTTTATATTTAGAGCTCAGACAGGTTCCCTGAGATAGCAGAAAGTAGGTTTTGTTTCCAACTAATTACTCTGCTTTTTTTATTGGTAAAGCAGTCCATTTACATTTAGGGTTACTATTGATATATGGGATCTGCTACTGCCATTTTGTCTTTTCTATTTCTACTCTCATTATATTCTTTATCATGATTTATATAGGGATCGCCTTTCAATATTATCATATGGAATGCACAGTTTCTTCAACTTGTATTTGTCTAGAGGCCATGTATTTCTTCCTCATAACTGAAGGGGAGTCTTATAGGGTATAGGCTTGACTTTAAGGATTTTGAATAAGTCATCTCATTCTCTTCTTATTTGTTAGGTTTCGTTGGATAAAATAAATGTAAGTCTGAGGGTATCTTTATAGGTTATCTGATTTTTCCTCTGTCCGTCTTAAAATTCATTCTTCTTCTTAAACTCTTAGAAATTTCACAACTGTGTTTAAGTCTCATTACATTCAGATAACCAGGTTTTCTTTTAATTTCTTGGACTAAATATTCAGTTCCTTCTCAGGGTGTTAAAACTTTTCCTCTATTATCTATTTAATTCTCTTATTCTTCCCTTTGTGGAAAATACCCCATATTTTCATGTTGTTTTTTCTGATGGTATTGGGTAATTATCAAAGTGTTTTGCTTTTCATTCCCCCCCTTCATAATGTTTTCTTCTTCCATATGAGCTTTTCTGTGCATTAATATCTTCAAAGTCACTAATTCAATCTTCACTGTAGTCTTTTCTGCTTTCACAGCTTTCTCCAGGATCTTTATTTCCTGTATTGATCTTTTAATATCCAATATCTCTGACATTTATTTATCAGGGTACTCATTTTTTCTGTATTTTCTTGCATATATGATGGGTTTTTCTGTGTTTTCTTTCATTTCTTTGAATTTCCTTATCTTGGTGTTTTGAACTTCATATTTTAGAGGTAGAAAATGTATTCTATACCTTTGTAGTAGGATTCTGGGAATAATTCTATTGTGGTCCCCATTAGTCTCTGATGTCCAAGATGTGTTTCAGTTTCACCCCATGTCACAGGTCTATCTGTATTTAGTGTCCTTCCAGATAGGATTCTGATTTTTCTCCCAATAACAAAATAGGAATCTTCCCTGATAGTATGTTGGTTTTTCTGACTGCAGATCATTTTTTAAAATAATTTTAAATAATAATGGTTACTGTGGGGGGTTATAAATAACCACTGCCTTGGCCTTCTCATTGACAGAAAAGGAAAAATGAAATTCAAAGATGACAAATCAAGGTGAACAAGGTGAATGGGGTTTCCACAATCAAAAAAAAAAAGGGGGGGTGGGACTCCCAAGTCATATTAAATAACACACAAATCTTAAAATGTAACTAACACATAGTAAAAGCAGAAGTATGCTAACACAAACACAGTTTGTGTTAAGTAGTAGTTCCCAGGAAAAGGAGTTACGGTTCCATTCTAGCTCTTTGGGAAGTATACTGCCTCTCCAACAAGTACTAGAAAAAAAATTTTGTTATAAAAACAAAATTCCTCTATATATTTCTTCTGGTTAGTAAAAACAAGTACTGGTGAAGGTCTTTCATGAAAGTGAAGTGGCATAAAATGAACTTTTGAAAAGTGTAGAAAACTTGTGCTAGTAATTAGTGACAAAGCCAGTTCAAGAGTTTAAGCCTTTTTTTTTTTAACCTCAAGGCTTTTTTTTCTGCATCAAGTTGCATCTCAATCTCCATTTTCCAATCAGCCTATAATTTATGAATGCATATTGTGAGCATAGAGATGTATGAGTTGTGTGTGTGTGTGAGAGAGAGAGCATGTATATATAGAACTGTACTAGAAGTGGCAGGCTTTTCCTTCCAGTTTCCTTAAATCCTCAGAAAATTTGTTTTCATAATCATTTGTAGGAAAAAGCAGATCCCAGAGTCCCTATCCTCCTGCTTATAGTTAATGAGACTATGAAGAGATATACAATCAAATCACACTTTATTTTCTTACATTTAGAATTGGAAAACAGGAAATAATAAATCAATGTATAGAGAAAAGATAGGAAAAGTCGAAAAACTGAATAGCTTGGGTTGGGCCCAGAGTAACCAAATCTGGGGTACATTTGCCACAGCAAAATACATATGAACAACAAAAGGAGGAAAGAGAAGATATTCTGAGAAATACAAGAAAGTGGGTTGCTATTTAACATTCCAACCCCTGGTTGAGGACTCTATGAGGTCCAACAATGTTTCTTTATTTTAGTTTCCACAAGGTGTCCTTTGGTTTGCCAATTTTGTTTTTTATTGGGTGATTATTTGAAATCTAGCAACCATGTATAATGAGTAATGTGCATATTTACATATCCCCTACCTTGATCATGACGGACAACTTTGGAAAAAAACAGGAAAAAAAGAAAGCGTTGATAGCTCATTGGTGCAAGCAGTGGCTAAGGCACAGAGCACTGCAGAGAGAACCAATATGCACGCTTACACTCAGATCACATTAGAGATTTTGTAAACTGGACCAAAAATATAGTTTGCCTTCATTGAAAAACTGGATATTATATAGATATTTATGATTTGATAATACATTGTAAGATTTTCATGGACAATTAAATTAATAAATTAAGGTATGATCCATTTGTTGCCAATATTGGTTAAATGTTAAGAAAAACCATTTTCCACAACCCCATACTTAATTAGTCTAAGGTGGGACCCAATTAGAAGTATTTTTTTTTTAATTTCCTCATCCCTCCACCAGGTGAAGCTAGTCTGAAATATTGAAAGCACACTAGGAGCACAGAGGAGTAACTCTATAGGAAAAAAAAAACAAATAATTTAACAAAAATCTCCAGATACCTCATTGTAATTTTGGAAAAGAAATTGAAAGCAGTATATATACTCACTAGGAAAAGAGAATGTTCTTTAAGATGAGTTTTTAAAATGAGCTGTAGGAAAGAAAAGAACTGAGGGAGTGTCCAATGAATGGAATTTCAAATGAGAAAAACTGTAAGGAATGGAAGAAGAAATAGCTACAACACTGATTCTAGTGTCATGGGACAATAAAAAATTTTTGATTAGAATATGACTGAAACATCAGTAACAATATAACCCCATTAAAAGCTAACCTTTCTGACTCTGCAAACTCTAAACCATAGGTCAAATGTGCTAGAACAGGTCAAAGGAGACAAATGGGCTATGGCTCTCTTAATCCTGGTTTATATGGATTAAAACTCTAATAAATGCAAATTTCCCTAAAAATATAAATAAATCAAAAGTATGGCACACCTATGGTAGGGATTCTTAAATACAGGAGTCATCAAAAAATACAAAAATTCAATATAAGAACATGAAGGTGTACAGATAGGAATGGGTATCATCTGAAAGCTCAATCTTGATCAACATGGAGGTATGATACCCAAGGGTTAGTGACAAACTGACTAAATCAGCACCAAAGACCTAGTCACAGCTAAGAGTGGCCTTTGATTGAGGGACAATCTTTTTACTATTGTTGGCTTACAGGTCAAAGACTACAAATTGACACAGACCTTGAAGTTCAGCTTTGCAATATTTAATGACACAGAAGATAGATTAGGCTCCAAAGTTAACTCTCCAAACACACAGATTCTTTACTTATGGGGCCTAGGAGACAGAGAACATTAAGTGAACTTGAAATGGCATGTTGTGATCAGATTTTCAGCTATTCTGTGTCACTGGGAACTGCAAAGTATAAAGAACACCCTTAATATAAATAATAAATGCCTACCAGAGAACTCCAGTAAAGTTACAACTATTAAATAACACTAAGAAAGGCAAAGTCTAGAAAATACTTTCTCTCCCTCACTCTATCTCTGTCTCTGGCAAAATGCCCAGGCTATTGGTTTTTCTTTGCTTCTCTACTCCCATATTTGCCAGCCAACCCCCCATTCATCCCCATGGAAATTTGTTCAAATGACAGGATAATTGAGATCTTAAAGGAGTTACAAAATTCATTTCAAGTCTTTGAACTCCTCTCTTGGTAAAACTAATAACTTTATAGCTGATGAGTCCATCCTTCATGCCGCTTTAATATCCAGATGCGGACTCTTACATTGATTAGAAGACAGGAGGAAATGAAATAAACATTTATGGTGTCATGCCTATGAATCAGTCTGCCAGCATTTTATACACATTACCTAATATATGCATAGTAACCATGCAAGGTGTGCCAAATAAAGTTATTCTCATTTTACAAGTGAAATTGAAACTCAAAGTTAAATTTGCCTGAGGACTAGCAAACATTGGAGCTTCTGAATTTTACTATCAGTATAAAAACTAAAGTCTGCTTGATAACAAACCCACTCCATTACTCATCCTTTTCCATCAGTGAAGCGACAGCAAATCAGAATGAACCCTCATGATTGTCTAAAGGTTAACATCTCAATATATAGGTCAATATATACTGGTTGAACAAATAGATAGGTGAGTGGTCTGCAGGCATCCTTGCTTAGAAAAATGAATGGCAGGTAGATACAGGAGAAATAACTCTGGAAAAAGTTCTGAGACTTAGAGCTTTCACCTAAACACCAATCCATGAAGTGAAGGTGCTGCCCAGGCCCCTCCACAGATATACTTTGGCTATCTCAGGTGTTGTTTTCCTTTCAAGTCAGCAGGTGAGGTAATTTCACATGATAAAATTGGTTATCAATAATAATTTTAAAAAATGGTTAAAAAATAGCTACTCCACTAGTATTGCTAATGGATAACAAAGTTTTACAACAAGTTTAGTTGTGGTCACTGTTTATCAGTTGAACAAGTACAAAGATACTGCATAGTGAGCTTGGGTTGAATGTTCCAGAAGCATTTTAATCCACGAGGTTTAATTTCCACCTGACTTCCAGCACAGCAAAGCTCCTACAACTCTGATAATCACAGTAGCAGGATGTCTTGCCCCTTCATTCAATCTTACTGAAGACTTCATTCAGTAAGACTTCATTCAGTCTTACTGAAGACATTCTCTTATCCTTTGTATAAATCTACTTCTCAACTCAGACACTAAGATTTTCCCCCATCTTTTAAGAATAGAAGAGATTAAAAAAATAGGAATGGTTTAATATCTCTCCCTCTAGTGTAGTACCTCTGTGTATCCAGACAGATGTGATGCCAGACACAAGTCCCTGGATAGATGCTCTTCTAGCACTGAAGTATGCCATACAGATTACCATCCACATTCCAGAGGTAGAGTGTTCTTGCTAAGCCTTTTGTAAGCCAAAAATGACATAGAGCAAAGAAGTTAAAACCATCAATTAATATGGAAAATCTAAAGTGTCCCCAAACCCCCAAACAACCTACTAAATCATACCAAATAACATTTAATATACCTAAAAATCCCGCTCACACAGAGAAAAATTAGGCCCTTTGATGATATGAAGTACAGACTACATAAAGAAGTTTCTGGAGGAGTTTGGTGGTACTACATTCAACGGTCTGGGAAGTATGCTGCTTCTAGAATGCTGTTCTACAAAAATATTCATAAAATTTTTTTCACTTTTTTTTGTCTTATAAGTGAAAATCCTTTTCAATTTTTTTCAGTTAATAAGAACAAGTACTAATGGAAGCCTATCATAAAAACAAAGTGGCTGAATTTGAACTTCAATAAGAGGGATATTCCTGTACTGAAATCTTATTACAGAGCATATTATTTGCAAAATCAGATGCCCATTGTTCACAAGTATAGTATATTCTGTTTTACTTTTTTTTTGTTACCACTTTTTCCAAAACTGAACTTCTTAAAGCTACATACCTAATTTCTTTCTATAGATGCTGAAATTCCTTTTTAACAAGCAACCCCTGGACTGAGCAAGGTACTCAGAATGAACTGAGGTTGTAGGAACTGGAGGCATAAGACCTGATGGGGTCAGGGACTTCTCCACAAGTTAAACTGGGTGACTATGTCAGGGGCTGGTGTTCATTCATCTTTTCCTACTCCCTATAAAAATGTCCCCGTTTAAGACTTTCATAGGTATTTTAATAGAAATAAGAATGTGTAAAGTGTCAAAATGATAAGTTTAGAGGCAAAATCAGAACCTGATCACAAAATCAGAATGTAGTTCAAAAAAATATTGTGGAGAATTCACATCAAACTCTTAGAATTTCTAGAACATTGTAATGGCCTATATAAGCCACAATTAAGAATATTCACAAGCAAATCTTTTGGGAGAATATGAAGTTTATGAAGCTATGTCTTGGATCTGATGTCCAACTCCAATCTCAACGTGGGCTTAGGCCCACATGACCAAAAGCAAGCAGAAGCAGAAAGGAGGCACACAAATCCACATAGAAATTTCTAAAATCTCAATCACCCACCCACCTTATCTTCTGGCAATGCCTGAACATGAAACTCCCAAAGTTACAAGTTCCAAGCAAACTATAACTTTAATTATAAGAACAGAAAATCTACTTCTACAAAAAAGTAAAGTGCATTAAAATAATAAAACATAAGTGAATTTTTATTGATTAAAGTCTACCTTTCCTGGAACTATATCTCAGCTCTCTCTTAATAGCCATGCCCATACCCAGTCCAGAGGGCACCCAACTCCTCCTATTGATCAATTGAAAAATTCATTATTTGATGCCAGATTTGGGCTTAAAAAGGATGAAGAAATCTCATTCAACCAGCCTGATCATTATCAAGGGTAGAAACAGAGGTAAACAACCATATACATAGATGACGTGGTCATCTAGTAGATAGAATTATAGTTCACCAGGAAGATCCTTTCTAAGCAAAAGTAATTCATCAAGCCCAATACCAGATACTCCTCAGCTTACAGCATAGCAAGTTGTACAATTGCAGAAAGTACAGGCTTTTCTCTCTGTTCTCTTCTTTATAAATTCTAAATGTACCTACTTACTGTTATATTTCATTTAAAAACACTGTTCATTCATGCCTTCACCTGAATATATGAGAAAGAGTGAGACAGAGACAGAAAGACCTGAAAAACATGCATTGAAACTTCACCTTTATTAACCCCTTAAAAGTAGAACGTAAAGGGGAGTAAGAATGTGGAAAGAATTTATTTATAAAAACCAAAACATGATAGAGTTTATTTATACTTTCAGCAAATATGCACTAATTTTGTGATTTTGACAAAAGAAATCCGAATAGATAATTTCAACCATGCTTCTGTGGTGTTAGACTTATCCATTGGCACAAACTTTACTTTGTCTGAGTTTTTCACTTGTTCCTTCATATCACTCTTAAGATTTGTGAATATGGATTTTGCAATAAATCAAAATATCATGAACTCTAAGAGTTACAAGGTGACTTTACAGAAAATCTGAAGATTGCAGGAAAGAAAACCAGATGATGAGTTAGTCAGTCTCTATGACATATTCTCGCATCATTTACCATACATTTGTTTAAAGACTTAATTTATTTACTTATTTTTCAACTAGTAAAAGATTTAATTTTTGATTGCACATATATGTTTACATACATTTTTGATGATATAATTATTTAATCAAAAATTAAGTGTACCAGAGCAAGCACTACTAATTCAATATGTATCTGCCCATGCAAGATTAATCACATGGTGAAATTTTATTTCATAACAATTATATGGCTGACATCAATATATTAATACTTTTAGGTAGCAATTAATTGTTCTATTTCACTGACAGAGAAGTTGAGATTCAGAAAAGTTAAGTTGTGATATAATCAAACTCAGTTATTTTGCCTTCCTTTTCAGGAACTCTTGACAGTTTAATGCTGGTTGATTTATTCTAGGAAACTAAACAAAATCAAGTAAAACTAGTATTTTTCCCTCTAAATATTCAGTCCAAATAGTTTTTCTACTAAATCACATTGATTAGTTTATCAATATGGCTTGTTTGTGTTTTCTTTTTATTTTTAAACATTATATTAAGTCACTCAAAATTATTTCATTGATTAAGATTTGATATATAATTGGCAAAGACTATGGCATTAGTCTTCTATAACAGAAGAGGAAAAAAGCTCTTTAAAGAAAATTTTTCATATTCTCTGATGTCTAATTAAAATAAGAATTAAAAACCTTAAAACTTATAAGGCAAAAGATTTTAACCTTTGGACTACTGGTATTTATCATTCTTATTGACCTCTCAAACTGACTAATTCTTGCCAAAAATAAGACTGTGATGGAAACTGCATTTGGGTTGAATTTTATGCTTCCTTACAAAACTTTGTAAAAACATTTAGCAATCTGTGGATAGAGACACATATGATATATGATACAGGTTAGAACAAAAGTTATTTTATTTGAATCTAGAATGAAAAAAAAAAAAAAACCTTCTCTTTGGGTGGCGTCTGAATTTAATTGCAGTTACGGAAACAGGCCGAGACTAGGAATTGTTTGAGTCCATGGTTTCAAGACCTGCCTGGAGCAACACATTGAGACCTAGTCTCAAAAAGTAGCTGAGTATAGTGGCACGGGCCTATAGGCCCAGCTACTTGGGAAGCTGAGGTTCAGGATCGCTTAAGTCCATGGTACCCCGGGCAAGGTAAGCCTGTGGTTCACCAGGCAAAATAGCGAGACCTAGTCTCAAAAGGAAAAAAAAAATCCTTCTCTTAGAGGGTTATAACTTCCTTATAATTATATTTTATATATAACCATTTTTATTTCTTATAATATTATGTATTATTGTTCTGCTTTTTACTGGACTGTAGTCTCACAAAATTCACATATTGAAGGTCTAACTCTCAATGCTATTATATGTGGAGATATCACATATAAAGTGGTAATTGAGATTGAGGAAGCTCCTAAGAGTAGAGAGCTGATGATGTGGAGGAAGTGTTACAAGAGACACTAAGAACGCTTGATTTCACTCTCTCTCTACTCACATACAGAGTGTGTGACAGCACACAGCAAAATCAAAACTGCCTGCAAATTTGATGAATTTATGGAAACCTGGATGTACCTAGAAGAAATCATTCTCACAGAAACGAGACAGATAGAAAGGGACAGAAACCAAATGGTTTCACTAATATATGGTCAACCAAATGAAACTGAACAAGGGGAGAGTGGGGACCAGCTGGAGCTGGTGGGGAGGGGAGGTGGTGGGTGGCCCCCAGGGACTGAAATGATGTGTTATATATATATATATATATATATATATATATATATATATATATATATATATATATATATATATATATAAAACTGCCTGCAAACCAAAAGAAGGTTTATATGAAACCACTCAGTATCTCTTTCTTGGACTTTCCCTCATCCAGAACAGTGAGAAAATAAATCTCTTCTATTTAACTCATGTAGTTATATATAATATATATATATAAATAACTTCTATTTAACTATGGCATTTGTTAGAACAAGTAGACTAGTACAAAGGAATATGAAATTACATTTGCTGAGAAAATGAAGAGTGCTAGTCTAAGTATAAGGCTTTGTTCTAACAGATAACTATGAGAATGGTAGCATAAACTCCAACCTACTCACTGTTTCAACTCTCCTTTGATTATTGCTTAGTAGAAGATACAACCTATGATAATAGCTCCAAAACAGGTTAAGTTATTAACTCCAAAGAGACCAGTTTAGCTGATGTCTAGTTGGCCTTTCTGTAACATAAAAACTCTAAAACTGACCTTATTTTACTTAGCAAAAGCATTACTTTACCTTTCTTCATAAATATTGACATTAAAAGAACTGCATAGGTAAAAAGGGAAATGAGTGCAATTTCCAGGAAAGGGTTTATTTTAGCTGAATTTTACTAAAAAGAAAGAACAGACACACAGTTCATGGGCAAATACTTTCTCCATTTTCCCTCGTGGCAAATATCAAAGCCCAATTTCCTGCCAGGCCTCAGGGCAACCTCAAAATCCATTTCTACATGATAGTCTTGGCAGCCCTTCCTAGTGACTGCAGTTGGCATGCACAATAGAACTTAATTGCTATGCCTAAGTGTAACAGCCTGCCATTTTTTACAGTCATAGACCCAGGTATGGGAGAAACTGGGCAAAATCTAAGATAAATTAAGCTAAATTCAAGAAAGATTTAAAAATACCAACTTTAATATTGTCAAACTTGAACAATGGGATTAATAATTTAGACCATATTGTATAATCTAAAATATTGTATAATCTAACAATCGCTTCTATAATATTTATCCTTAGAAAGGTTGTGAGTCAATATCACAGGTTGGTTGATGCAATTTGCACTTATACCATCCTTCTTTTCCTATTATTATGGCTTATTCCTTAATGTGGATATAGTCATGAAATTTGGAGGTGAGGCAATACTCAAGTTTTTTGAAGTAACACATGTGAATAGAAATAACAATACACTAAAGCTGATAAAATAAAAACCTGGGAGAAGTCTAGGTTTCCAAGTTCATATTAAACCACCTGCCCTAGACTATAAGTCTCAAATTTCTTTATGTTTGGAAAATATGTCTTCAGGTTTTACATCTAGAGCTTAATCAGGTTTTCTGTAGTTTGCAGTTGAATACATTTCTGATTAATGGATATTAAGTATTAATGGATATTAAGGTATTAATACAATGGGTATTAAGTTTACTAATGTAAAAACTAAAAAATAATAAAATATAAAATAAAATCTAACATTCATAAAGTTTTATATAATGAAAACACAGAATGAAGATTTCCATCTATAAATATGTATTAATAAAAATATTATAAATTTTCTATATATGCAGTAACCTAGCTGTAGGAATTCCATTGAGGAATCTCTCACTTCCATCAAGGTAAAGGGTACAAAACCTTTTAAATTTTTAAAGTGATGATGAGTTCAGGCTTGAATTTGATAATTGCATTTGCTTCTATAATTCCAGATTCTTTGTCACTTGTTCACTCATTAATTCTGTGTACACGCTCCAATTCTTTCTTCAATTTAATAGTTCCTCTCATTTCCCAATATTGGCTCACTGCCAACCCCAAAGAATTCCATCTTACGGTTAGGTATGCCCAATACCTAGTATATGTAATAATAGCTTAAGTAACATATTCATGATTTTACCTTTTTCTAGAGGGATATTTTAGGACAGAACTTCTGAAAGTGGATATTATCCAATATTTTTAAAGAAAATGTTTGTTACTAAAATATAAAGTGAAAATAATTTATGCCATCAATGGTTAATCTTAGCTTACATATTTATGATTTTCATCAATGACAGTATATTCAGAACTGAACCAAATTCAACTTCCAGTCAATCAGAGCCCAATAATGATTGATGATTTGCTGTTTGTACCTGTACATTGCTGTTTGATCAACAGTTTCACTTTCATTATTAAGCTTAGAAATAGTTGATATGGCTCTTAATAAACAACATAATTTGTTGAGTTTTAGCAGACACTTAAACACTGACGTGGACTGCTAACCACCACCCCCACCCCCAACTCCTTACCTGTGAAAAGGGTGAGCAAGAAACACTAAAAATTCTACTTAATCCATATGCTGCTAATTCCTCATCATCAATTATGCTGCTAATTCCTCATCATCAATCCATGATGAGATCTTAGATTGGCTTTTGCTAAGGATACAATAGTATATAACAATTAATTTCTTAATAATTTGAAGAAGCTATAATGGATAGAATGTTTTTTAACAAGGCCATTATCAAGGGAATCAACTACCTAGACATTTCATTCTATATTAATGGCTCTCAAATCTATCTGCTTTCATCAAACCAGTCAAAATAATTATGGTCAAAGGTTTAGTTTACTGTTCAGTTTCAAAAGAGATGGGTAAAAAGCAGCTTGGCCAGAAACAGAACTCAAAGTTCTATTTGCCCACATGCTGGGTGATGGGAGGACATGGAAATGACAAAATATGATGCATTATTGTGTTTATTAGTCAAGTCATAAATAATGTATTTATTTGTCCAAATGACATTTATTGGACATACTAGTGTGCACTAAATACTATGTTAATCTAAGTGTTCTATCGATAAAGATCTTCCAGGACTGTAAAGAGACATAGATCTGTGACTTTATACCAGATTTTTTGATATGATTCTGACTTCTTATTTTCCTATTGTGAAGCCTAAATGGAAGAATTTTTTTTCTATTTCTACCTTTATACTCTGGTAAAATTATCATCAACTCTACCAGGTGAGGCAAAAGCAGAAAAAAAGCACAAAAAAAACTGTTTTATAAAACAAATTGGGGGGGGGAGTTTAGAAACTTTGAAGAGTCTGAACTTGAAATTTAAAAGAGATACCTAAAGATCATGGAAATAAATGGAGTTTGGGGTGGGGATTTTTTATTAGTGATACTCAAGGATCTTCTTACCAGAGGAAGAAAACATTAGGAAAAATATAAAGTCATAAATTAAGAACTGAAAGATTTATGGGTCCACATCAGCCAACAAGAAAATAGAGTTGACTTTTTGAGAATGAAGTCACATATGTCTTTGAAAAGCTCAAAAAAATTGGAAAAGAGACAACTGAGCAGCTTTCATGAGAGGTCTTTTCACCTCACCTAGGTAAGCACTGTTTTCTTGTGTTATTATGCAGAGGACAAAACTGAAGATTGAGGCTAAATTGGTTTATATTCTTTCATTCAAGCACTGAGGTCCAGGATCCAGATTTATTTGATTCAGAGAAAATAGTAAAATAAACATTTTGTGTCTGCACCTTCTGTAGGCCAATCATGTTTGTTACTCAAATAAATATGATAAGGAATATGTGCCGTTGGAGAAACATATGTAAGGATAAAAGAAAGAGCCAATGATCTTTCTAGAGCAGGAAAAAGGTATGGTGAGGACAATGGAAATGTATTATAGCTCATACATTCCCTAAGTGTCTCTGAGACTTAGAAGTATTCATATACAAAGTTGAAGGTACATGTTCAACATATATTGGCAGGGCTGCACAAACTAATATAAAATGATGATTCTAAGTTAGAATAGAGTGACTGATAATACATTAACTAATACCTTCTAAGATGGTTATTTCATTTCATTAAGATATGATATATCTATTCATGTATATATCTTTCAATGCCTTAATCTAAACCAAGTTTATATTAGGTCTAATGAGATTAGCAGTACATGACATCACTTGCTGCATATACGATAAGTAGTTAGCTACACAGATATGGATATCAGATTAGATACAGGTGTAGATACGTAGATTCAATATAGATATAAATTAGATATAAATATGTGTGTGAGATTTATTAAAGTAATAAAATCCAAAGTTATTTATATGTCTATTCATACAACTATGTGTGTATATTTGTTTTTGAAAAAGTGTAGAAAGAAATTCATACATGTGTTAACAGCGAGTGTTTATTTACAGAAATAGAGATTCTGTTTCCTTTATGCTATCCTCTTTTCATTATATTTTCTTTGGTATTTTGCTATATCTTAGTGTTATTTTCTTCAAAGTTTTAATTCTTTGCTTGATTATGCTTTGATCCTTCATTTCCCATGGACATTTTCACAAAGACAAATATTATCGGATGATGATCAGTCAAAATAAAGCTTTAATTTTTTATATCTAATTTTAAGAGCAGGCAGAAAAGGAAAGAAAACTTCCAGTGAGAGTCTAGAGAAAACAAAGTCTATAAATATTGTGTCTTTCAGAGTGAGTATAAGCCATGGAATTCAGAAATTTCAAAGTATGTGAAAACTATCAAGTCTAAGATATGAGGTGCTATTATCAAAGATGTAGAACTAAATATCCAAGCTTATCCCCACCTCAAAGTTTTTTTCTTTTTTTTTACATTTTCAACACTGGTTTATTTACTCAATATTCCTTGATTTATTTTTTTTTAGTTTATTTTTTTATTTATATATATTTCACATCATTTCAGTCCCTGGGGGTCACCCACC
>PVHY01017429.1:0-31407 GCA_004024945.1 Uropsilus gracilis
ATATACTGCACGCTTTGGAGTCTGATGAATTCAGTAGGTTTCTCCATGAAAACACTGCAGGGTAGCCTGAAAAGCCTAAATCAGCAGGAATTTGAATGAAAAAAGTTTAATAGCAATTGGGAGAAATCATGAACTAATATATCTGGGTGATATGGAATTACATCCTTTCTACTACATGAAGTGTAAAACAGAAAGGTATTTCATCTATGATCATCAAAGTACAGAGAATTCAGAGAAAGATATATACTGCACCCTTTGGAGTCTGATTGAATTCAGGAGGTTTCTCGCTGAAAACACTGCCTGTTGACCTGAAAGGCCTAAATCAGCAGGAATTTGAACAAAAAAGGGTTAATAACAAGTTAATAACAACTTAAGATCTGTGGATGATATGGACTTATATCCTTTTTTAACTCATGAAGTGTAAAACATAGAGAGATTTCATCTATGATCGTTAAAGTTTAAAGATGTCAAGAAAGATATATTCTGGCCTCTTTGGAGTCAAATTGTATTCAGGAGGTTTCTCCTTGAAAACACTGCCAGTGGTCTTGAAAAGCCTTTGTCAGCATTAATTTGAAAAAAAAATGATTAAAAAAATTTCGAGAGAAGTCATGACTTAAGATCTGTGGGTGATATAACTTACATCCATTTCTACCCCATGAATTGTAACCAGAGAAATTTCATGTATGATGATCTAAGTAAAGAGAAGTCACAGAATGATATATAATGCAATCTTAGGACTCTGATTGAATTGAGGAATTTTCTCCCTGAAAACACTGCCTTATTGCATGAAAGGACTGAATCAGCAGGAATTTGAATGAAAAATGGTTTAATAACAACGGGAGAAATCATGATTTAAGATCTGTGTATGATATAGAATATATCATTTTGTAACCCATAAAGTGTGAAACATAGAGATTTCATCTATGATCATCTAATAGAGAGATGTCACGGAAAGATATATGCTACACTCTTTGGAGTCTGACTGTATTCAGGAGGTTTCTCGCTGAAAACACTGCCTGTTGGCCTGAAAGGCCTAATCATCAGGAATTTGAATGAAAAAAAGTGTTAATAGTAAATGGGAGAAGTCATGACTTAACATCTGTGGGTGATATGGACTTTTATCCTTTTTAACTCCATGAAGAGTAAAACAGAGAGAGATTTCATTGGTAAACATCACCTTAAGAGAAGATCCACAAAGATACATACTGCACCCTTTGGATTGTGATTGAGTTCAGAAGGTTTCTCATTGAAAACACAGCCTGTTGGCCTGAAAAGCACAAATCAGCAGGTATTTGAATGAAAAAAGGGTTAATAAGAAGTGGGATAAATCATGACTTAAGATGTATGGGTGATATGGATTTATATCCTGTTCTACCCCATGAAGTAAAATGCAGAGTGAGAGTTCATGTATAAACATTAACATACAGGGAAGTTCCATAAAGTTATATACTGTACCCTTTGAGTCTGATTGAATTCAGGAGGTTTCATGCTGAAAGCAATGCCTGTTGGCTTAAAGGGCCTAAATCAGCAGGAATTTCAATGAAAAATGGGTTAATAACAATTGGGAGATATCATGACTTAAGATCTGTTGTATTATGGACTTATATATTTTTCTACCCCAGGATGTGTAAAACATAGAGAGATTTCAGGTATGATCATCAGGTAGAGAGAAGTCACAGAATTATATATACTGCACCCTTTAGAGTCTGATTGATAAGGAGATTGCTCGCTGAAAACACTGTCTTTTGGCCTCAAAGGCATAAATCAGCAGGAATTTAAATGAAACAATGGATAATATCATGACATTACATCTGTGGATGATATGGACTTATATCCTTTTCTACCTCTTGAATTGTAAAACATAGAGAGACTTCATCTATTATCATCAAAGTACACAGAAGTCACAGAAAGATATATACTGCACCCCTTGGGGTGTGATTGAATTCAGGAGATTTCTCGCTTTAAACATGGCCTTATAGCGTGAAAGATCTAAATCAGCAGGAATTTGAATGAAAAAAGTGTTAATAACAAGTGGGAGAAATCATGACTTAAGTATGTGGATGATATGGACTTATATCCTTTTCTACCCCATGAAGTGAAAAACAGAGAGAGATTACACTATACACATCAACTTACAGGAAAGTTCCATAAAGAACATTTGAATGAAATTTGGCTTAATAACAAGTGGTATAAATCATGACTTAAGATCTGTGAGTGCTATGGACTTTTACCCATTGAAGTGTAAAACATAGAGAGATTTCATCTATGATGATCAAAATACAGAGAAGTCACAAAAAGATATATAATGCAATCTTAGGAGTCTGATTGTATTCAGGAATTTTCTCCTGAAAGCACTGCCTGTTGGCCTGAAAGGCCTAAATCAGCAGGAATTTGAATGAAAAAAGGGTTAATAACAACTTCAGGAAATCATGACTTAAGATCTTTGGGTGATATGGACTTATATACTTTTCTACTCAATGAAGTTTAAAACATAGAGAGATTTCTACTATGATCATCAAAGTACAGAGAAGTCACAAAAAGATATATACTGCACGCTTTGGAGTATGATTGAACTCATGAGGTTTCTCACTGAAAACACTGCCTGTTTGCCTGAAAGGGATAAATCAGCAGGAATTTGAATGAACAAAGGGTTAATCACGAGTGGGAGTAATGATGACTTAAGAACTGTGGGTGATATTGATGTATATCATTTTCTACCCTTTGAAGTGTAATACATAATGAGATTTCATCTATGATTATCAAAGTACAGAGAGGTCACAGAAAGATATATACTCAATCTTAGGAATCTGATTGAATTCAGGAATTTTCTCCCTGAAAACATTGTGTTATTGCCTGAAAGGCATAAAAGAGAGGAATTTGAATGAAAAAAGTGTTAATAAGAACTGGTAGAAGTCATGAGTTAAGATCTGTGGGTGATATGGAGTTATATACTTTTTTACTCCATGAAGTATAAAACATAGAGAGATCAACAATGTAAAGAGTGTCACAGATAGATATATACTGCAACCTTTGGAGTATAATTGAATTCACGAGGTTTCTCCCTGTATACATATCCAGTTCCCTAAAGGCCTAAATCAGCAGGAATATGAAGGAAAAAAGGTTATTTACAAGTGGGAAAAAGCATGACTTAAGATCTGTGTGTGAAGGCCGGGCATGGTGGCTCGTGCTTGTAAGCTTCAGCCTATGAAGCGGCCGGGGCTAGGGATCACGGTTCGAGTCCCGCCTGGGGCCCGTAGCGAGACCTAGTTCCAAAAAAAAATAGCTGGGCATGGTGATGTGTGCTTGTAATCCCAGCTACCTGGGAAGCTGAGGCTGGGGATTGCTTGAGTCTGTGGTACCCTGGGCAATGAGAGCCTGCGGTTCCACGGGCAAAAATAGCAAGACCTAGTCTCAAAAAAAAAAAAAAATCTGTGTGTGAAATGGACTTATATCTTTTTCTACCTCATGAAGTGTAAAACATAGTGAGATTTCTACTATGATTATGAAAGCACAGATTAGTCACAGAAGGATATATATTGCTCCCTTTGGAGTCTCATTGAATTCAGGTGTTTTATCACTTAAAACACTGTCTTATTGCCTGAAAGACTTAAAAAAGAAGAATTTGAATGAAAATAGTGTTAATAACAAGTGGGAGAAATCATGAGTTAAGATCTGTGGGTGATATGGACTTATATCCTTTTCTACACCATAAAGTGTAAAACATAGAGTTCATCTATTTTCATCAAATACAGAGAAGTCAGAGAAAGATATATACTGCACCCGTTGGAGTCTGATTGAATTCAGCAGGTTTCTTGCTTAAAACACCGCCTGTGGGCCTAAAAGGCCTCAATCAGCAGGAATTTAAATGAAAAAAAGGTTAATAACAGGTGGGAGAAATCATGACTTAAGATCTGTCGGTTATATGGGCTTATATCCTTGTAACGCAGATAGTGTAATACATAGAGAGACTTCATCTATGGTCATCAATGTACAGAGAAGTCACAGAAAGATATATACTGCAATCTTTGGAGTCTGATGGAATTCAGGTGGTTTCTCGTGGAAAACAGTGCCTGTTGGCCTGAAAGGCATAAACGAGCAGGAATTTGAATGAAAAAAGGGTTCATAAGAGGTGGGAGAATTCAAGACTTAAGTTCTGTTAGTATTTGGGACTTATATCCTTTTCTACCCCATGGAGTGTAAAACATAGAGAGATATCCTCTATGAACATCAAAGTAAAGAGAAGTCACAGGAAGATATATAAACTCCACCCTTTGGAGTCTGACTGAATTCAGTAGGTTTCTCCCTGAAAACAATGCAGGGTGGCCTGAAAAGCCTAAATCAGCAGGAATTTGAATGAAAAAATGATTAATAACATGTAGGAGAAATCATGACTTAAGACCTGTGGGTGATATGGGCTTATATGGTTTTCGACCCCATGAAGTGTAAATCATAGGTTTCATCTATGATCATCAAAGTACAGAGAAATCACAGAAAGATATACACTGTACCCTTTGGATAATAATTGAATTCAATTGGATTCTCTGCACCCTTTGGAGTGTGAATGAAATCAGGAGGTTTCTATCTGAAAGCACTGCCTGCTGCTCTGAAAGGCCTATATTAGCAGAAATTTGAATGAAAAGTGTTAATAACAGGTGGGAGAATTCATGGATTAAGAACATTGGGTTATATGTACTTATATGCTTTTCTACCACATGAACTGTAAAACATAGATTTCATCTATAATCATCAAAGTACAGAGTTATCACAGAAAGATATACATTGCGCACTTTGTAGTCTGATTGAATTCAGGAGGTTTATCCCTGAAAACTCTGACTTTTGGCCTGAAAAGCCTAAATCAGCAGGAATTTGAATGAAAAAAGGGTTACTAACAAGTGGGAGAAATCATGAATTAAGACCTGTGGGTGGTATGGACTATATCCTTTTCTACTACATGAAGTTTAAAACATAGAGGGATTTGATCTATGATCATCAAATACAGAGAAGTCACAGAAAGATATATATTACACCCTTTGAAGTATGATTATTTCAGGAGGTTTCTCCCTGAAAAAACTTCCTGTTGGCCAGTAGGTCTAAAATAGCAGGAATTTGAATGACAAAAGGGTTAGTAACTATTGGGAGAAATCATGATTTAACATCTGTAGGCGATATGATCATTAAATTAAAGAGAACTCACACGAAGATTTATACTGACCCTTTAGAGTCTGACTGAATTCAATAGGTTTCTCCCTGAAAACCATGCACAGTGGCCTGAAAAGTCTAAATCAGCAGGAATTTGAATGAAAAATGTTTAATAACAGGTGGGAGAATCATGACTTAAGATCTGTGAGTGATATGGACTTATATACTTTTCTACCCCATGACATGTAAAACATAGATTTCATCTATGATCATCAAAGTACAGAGAAGTCACAGAAAGATATATAGTGCATTCTCAGGAGTCTGATTGAATTCAGTAGTTTTCGCCCTGAAAACACTGTGTTATTGCCTGAAAGGCATAAAAAAGAGGAATTTGAATGAAAAAATTGTTAATAACAACTGTAGAAATCATGAGTTAAGATCTGTGGGTGACATGGAGTTATATACTTCTTTACTCCATGAAGTGTAAAACATAGAAAGATTTCATCTATGATCATCAATATTAAGACAGTCACAGAAAGATATATACTGCAACCTTTGGAGTCTAATTGAATTCACGAGGTTTTCCCATGAATACACTTCCAGTTGCCTGAAAGGCCTAAAACAGCAGGAATATGAAAGAGAAAAAGGTTAATAACAAGTGAGAAAAAGCATAACTTAAGATCTGTGTGTGAAAAGTACTTAGCCTTTTCTACCCCATGAATTAAAACAGGGAGAGATTTCATCTACTAACATCAACGTACAAGGATGTTTCAAAAAGATATATACTACACCCTTTGGAATGTGATTGGATTCAGGAGGTTTTTCACTGAAAGCACTGCCTATTGGCTTGAAAAGCCTACATCAGCAGGAATTTGATTGAAAAAATGGTTAATAACAAGCCGGAGAAATCATGTCTTAAGATCTGTTGTTGATGTGGACTTATATCCTTTTCCTACTCCATGAAGTGCAAAACATGGAAAGATTTCATCTCTGCTCATCAAAGTAAAGATAAGTCACAGAAAGATATATACTGCATACTTTGGAGTCTGATTGAATTCAGAGGATTCCTTCTGAAAACATTGCCTGTCAGACTGAAAGGCCTAAATCAGCAGGAATTTGAATGAAAAAAGAGTTAATAACCTTGGGAAAAATCATGACTTAGATCTTTGGGTGATATGGACTTATATCATTTTCTACTCCATGAAGTGTAAAACAGAGAGAGATTTCAGCTATGATCATCAAAATACAGAGAAGTCACAGAAATTTATATACTGCACCCTTTGGAGTCTGATTGAATTCAGGCGGTTTCTCACTGAAAACACTGCCTGTGGCCCTAAAGGGCCTAAATCAGCAGGAATTTGAATGAAAAAAGGGTTAATAACAAATGGGTGATATCATGACTTAAGATATGTGGGTTATACAAATTTATATCCTTTTCTAACTCATGAACTGTAAAACATAGAGGGATTTCATTTATCATCATCAAAGTACAAAGAAGTCACAGAAAGATATATACTGGATCCTCAGAGTCTGATTGAATTCAGGAAGTTTCTCCTTGAAATCATTGCCAGTTGGCATGAAACCTAAATCAGCTGGAATTTGAAAGAAAAAAGTGTTAATAACAAGTGGGAGAAATCATGACTTAAGATCTGTGGGGCATATGGACTTATATCGTTTTCGAACCCATGAAGTGTAAAACATATATTTCATCTATGATCATCAATGTACAGAGTCTTCACAGAAAGGTATATACTGTACCCTTTGGAGTGTTAGTGATTCAGGTGATTTCTTCCTGAGAACACTGCCTGTTGGCCTGAAAAACCTAAATCAGAAGGAATTTGGATGAAAAAAGGGTTAATACCAAGTGGGAGAAATCATGACTTAAGATGTGTGGGTGATATGGACTTAATCCTTTTCTTTCCCATGAAGTGTAAAACATAGAGAGATTTCATCTATGATCACCAAAGTTAAGATATTCACAGAAAGATATATATTGCACCCATTGAAGTCTGATTGAATTCAGGAAATTTTTCTCTGGAAACTCTGCCAGTTGGGCTGAAAAGCCTAAATCAGCAGGAATTTGAAGGGAAAATGGTTACTAACTAGTGGGAGAAATCATGACTTAAGATCTGTGGTTGAGATGGCCTACATCCTTTTGTACCACATATGTGTAAAACATAGAGAAATTTCATCTATGATCATCAAAGTACAGAGAAGTCACAGAAAGATATATATGGTACCTTTTGTAGTGTTTTTGAATTCAGAGGTTTCTCGCTTAAAACATAGCCTGCTGGCCTGAAAGGCCTAAATCAGCAGGAATTTGAATGAAAAAGGGGTTAATAACAAATGGGAGAAATCACTACTTAAGATATGTATTGATATCCTTTTCTATCCCATAAAGTGTAAAACATAGAATTCATCTATGATCATCAAAGTACAGAGAAGTCAGAGAAAGATATATCAGGCACCCTTTGGGTCTGATTGAATTCATGAGGTTTCTAGCTGAAAACACTGCAAGTTGGCCTGAAAGGTCTAAACCAGCAGGAATTAGAATGAAAAATGGGTTAATAACAAGTGGGATAAATCATGACTTCAGATCTGTGGGTGATATGGACTTATATATTTTCTATCCCATGAAGTGCAAAACAGAGAGAGATTTCATCTATAAACATCAACATGAGGGAAGATCCATAAAGATACACACTGCACCCTTTGGAGTTTGATTGAATCCAGTGGTTTCTAACTGAAAACACTGCCTGTTGATCTGAAAGGTCTAAATCAGCAGGAATTTGAATGAAAAAAGGGTTAATAACAAGTAGGATAAATCATCATTATGATCTGTGGGAGATATGGACTTATATCCTTTTCTACTCCATGAAGTGTAAAACATAGATTTCATCTATGATATTCAAAGTACAGAGAACTTCAGAAAGATAAATAATGCATCCATTGGAGTTTGATTGAACTCAGGAGTTTTCTTTCAGAAAACACTCCCTGTTGGCCTGACAGTCCTAATTCAGCAGGATTTTGAATGACAAAATTATTAAAAACAAATGGGAGAAATCATGACTTAAGATCTGTTGGTGACATGGATTTATATCCTTTCTACTCTATGAAGTGTAAAACATAGATTTCATCTATGACACCAAAGTAAAGAGATTCACAGAAAGATATATACTGCACCCATTGGAATCTGGGAGGGTGAATGGACTTGTATCATCTTCTACTACATTAAATGTAAACAGAGAGATTTCATCTATCATCATCAGAGTAAAGAGAAGTCACAGAAAGATATATGTGTTACCTTTTGTAGTCTGATTGAATTCATAGGTTTCTCACTTAAAACACTGCCTGTTGGCCTGAAAAGCCTAATCCATGGGAATTAGAATGAAAAAATGGTTATTATCAAGTGGGACAAATCATGGCTTAAGATCTGTGGGTGATATGTATTTATATCCTTTTCTACTCCATGAAGTGTATAACTTAGAGAGATTTCACCTATGATCATCAAAATACAGAGAAGGAAAAGAAAGATATATACTGCTCTTTGATATCTAATTGAATTCAGTAATTTCCCTGAAATCACTTCAGTTGGCCTGAAAGGCCTAAATCAGCAACAATTTGAATGAAAATATGGTTAAAAACAAGTGGGAGAAATCATAACTCAATATTTGTGGGTGATATGGATTTATATCCTTTTCTACCCCATGAAGTGTAAAACACAGAGAGACTTCATCTATGATCACCAAAGTACAGAGAAGTCACAGAATTTTTTAAATTCATTTTATTGACTTGTCACAATTGTGCATTAATTGATCCCTCCTCCTCCCTCCATATCCCCCTCTGTATCCACCTTGCTCCTCCCTCCATATGCCCCCTCTGCATCCCCCTTTCAGTCACTTCTCCCATTTTTCTGCAAATTGTTGTTTGGTTAAGTTGATGTTTAGTTGTTGGTTGTTTGGCCTATTGTTCTCTTCTGATATATGGAAAGTGTGTGTGTGGATTTTTTTTTTCTTGTTGTTGTTATTTTTTGTTTTTCTTTACCCCCGGGTTTTCCCAATTCACTAACATTTGTTAACTATCCTGATCTTTTGTGCTCTTCACTTCCCCCATCTTCTTCACCCTCCTCCTCTCTTGCTCCATGGTTCAGTCCCGTTGGTTTCTTTCATTTCATTGGAATATTTATTGGAATTGCATTGAATCTATAGATGGCCTTTGGTAGTATAACCATTTTGATGATGTTGATTTTTCCGATCCATGTACAGGGAATGTCTTTCCATTTTTTTACATCATCTTCTACTTCTTTTAAGAATGTTTTCTAGTTTTCTTTGTATAGGTCTTTTACGTCTTTTGTTAGGTTAATTCCCAAGTATTTGATTTTCTTTGGTTCAAAGGTAAATGGGGTGTTTTGTCTAATTTCTTCTTCTTCTGATTGATTCTTTGCATATATGAATACTGTTGATTTTTGCGTGTTGATTTTGTATGCAGCTACCTTACCAAATCATTTTATTATTTCAATCAGTTTTTCTGTTGATTATTCTGGGTTCTCTACATAGAGAATCATATCATATGTATAATGATAACTTTATTTCTTCCTTCCATATTCAGGTTACTTTTATGTCTTTCTGTTGGGGGTTGGCTCCCAGGGATGGCGGAGAGGGCGGCAAGGCAAGGGGGTCCGTTCCACAGACCTGGAGCCGGCATGGCGAACTCCAGCAGCTAACCTGAGTGTGAGCAAGGTGGGCAGGTTCCCAGAGGAACCTGGCGGCGGCGGTTGGCTCCCAGGGATGGCGGAGAGGACGGCACGGCAAGGGTGTCCCTCCCACTGTCCTGGAGCCGGCGCGGCGACCTTCAGCAGCTAACCTGTGCATGGGCAAGGTTGGCGGGTTTCCGGAGGAACCTGGTGGCGGGGGTTGGCTCCCAGAGATGATGGAGAGGGCAGCACGGCAAGGGGGTCCCTCCCACAGGCCTGGAACCGGCGCGGTGACCTCCAGTAGCTCCAGAGAAGTCACGGAATGTTATATACTGCACCCGAGGGAGTCAGGAGTTTTCTCCCTGAAAACATTTCCAGTTGGCGGGAAAGGCCTAAATCAGCAGGAAATTGAATGAAAAAAGTGTTAACAAGTGGGAGAAATCATGAGTTAAGATCTGTGGGCGATATGCTCTTATATCCTTTTCTACTCCATGAAGTGTAAACCATAGAGAGATTTCATCTGTGATCATCAAAGTACAGAGAAGTCACAGAGAGATATATAATGCAGCCTTTGGAGTGTGATTGAATTCAGGAGGTTTCTCACTGAAGGCAATGCCTGTTACTCTCAAAAGCCTACATCAGCGGGAATTTGAATGAAAAAAGGGTTAATAAGGGCGAGAAATCATGACTTAATATCTGTGGATGATATGGACTACATTCTTTTGTACCCATTAAGTGTAAAACATAGATTTATCTACGATCATCAAATACAGAGAATTCACAGAAAGATATACTGCACGCTTTGCATTATGATGGAATTCAGGAGGTTTCTCGCTGAAGACACTGCTGTTTATCTGAATGGCAATATTCAGCAGGAATTTGAATGAAAAAAGAGTTAATAACAAATGCGAGAAATCATGACTTAAGATCTGTGGGTTATTTGGACTTATATCATTTTCTACCCCATGAAGTGTAAAACAGAGATAGATTTGATCTATAAACATCAACATACAGGGATTCCATAAAGATATATACCACACCATTTTGAGTGTGATTGAATTCAGGAGGATCCACCCTGAATACTTCCAGTTGGCCTGAAAGGCATAAATCAGCAGGAATTTGAATGAAAAAAGGGTTAATAACAAGTTAGTGAAATCATGACTTAAGATCTGTGGGTGACAATGGGCTCATATCCTTTTCTACCCCATGAAGTGTAACACAGAGAGATTTCATCTATAAACATCAATGTACAGGGAAGTCCATATAGATACATGCTGTACCCTTTGTAGTGTGATTGAATTCAGAAGGTTTCTCGCTGAAAGCACTCCCTGTTGGATTGAAAGGCCTACATTAGCAGGAATTTGAATGAAATGGGTTAATAACAAATGGGATAAATCATGACTTAAGATCTGTGTGTGATATGGACTTATATCCTTTTCTACCCCATGAAGTGTAAAACATAGAGGGATTTCATCTATGATCATCAACGTAAAGAGAAGTCACAGAAAGATACATACTACACACTTTGGAGTCTGATTAATTTAGGAGGTTTCTCCCTGAAAACACTTACAGTTGGCTTGATAGGCCTAAAACAGCAGGAATTTGAATGAAAAAAGGTTAATAACTAGTGGGAGAAATCATGACTTAAGATCTGTGGGTGATATGGACTTATATATTTTCTACCCCATGAAGTGAAAAACAGAGAGAGATTTCATGTATAAACATCAACGTACAGGAAGTTCCATAAAGATATATACTGCACCCTTTGAAGTTTGATTGAGTTCAGTAGGTTTCTCAGTGAAAGCACTGAGTTTTGTCCTGAAAGGCCTAAATCGGCAGTAATTTGAATGAAAAAAGTGTTAATAACAAGTGGGAGAAATCAACATTTAAGATCTGTGGGTATTATGGACTTATATCCTTTTCAACCCCATGAAGTGTAAAAGAAAGATTTCATCTATGATCATCAGGCATGGAGAAGTCACAGAAAGACTGTACTGCACCCTTTGTATTCTTTTTTTATTTTTTATTTTTTATGTTTATTTTTTAATTTTTAATTTATTATTATTATTTTTAATATATATTTTTTATTTATATATAAATTTCACAACTTTGTAATCTCAAGGGTTTGCCCCCCCCTCCCTCCCCTCTCTTCCCCTCCTTTCCCTCCTGTTCATAGTTGTGCATTTCATCTTGGTGATTAGCTTGTTTTGACTTTCCTCAAGGCTTTTATTTATTTATTTTCTTTTTTTTCCCACTATATCCCATACATTAGTGAAACCATTTGGTTTCTACCTTTTATTTTATGGCTTGTTTCTGCTAATATGATTTCTTCTAAATGCATCCATGTTGTTATGAAGTCGTCCAATTTGTCATTTTTAATTGATGAGTAATATTCCATTATATATATATATACCACATTTTTTTCATCCAGTCCTCTGTTTTGGGGCATTTAGGTTGTTTCCATGACCTTTCAATTATAAATTGTGCTGCAGTAAACATCCGGGTACAGGTGTCTTTTGTACCCACATTGAGGTCTCTTGGGTAGATTCCCAGAAGAGCAATTGCTGGGTCAAATGGTAGTTCTATTTTCATTAGCTTGAGGGTCCTCCACACCCCTTTCCATAGTGGTTGAACTAGTTTACATTGCCACCAGCAGTGTAGTAGTGTTCCTTTCTCTCCACATTCTTGCCAACAATTTGTGTTGTCTGTTCTTTGGATGTGGGCCATTCTTGCTGGTGTAAGGTGGTATCTCATTGTGGTTTTGATTTGCATTTCTCTTATTACTAGTGATGTTGAGCAATTTTTCATGTGCCTGTTGGCTATTTGTATTTCCTCTTTGGAGAAGTGTCTTTTTAGTTCTTCTCCCCATTTTTTGATTGGGCTTTTTGTTTTGCTTTTGTTTAGTTGTGTGAGTTCCTTGTGGATCTTCATTTTTAAACCCTTATCACTCATGTGGAGAGCAAAGATTTTTTCCCATTCAGTTGGGCATCTTTTAGTTTTTTTCTGTTGTCTCTTTTCCTGTACAGAAGCTTTTCAGTTTGATGTAGTCCCATCTGTTTATGTTTTCCTTCATTTTTTTGCCATCTGTGGAGGTTTCCAGAAATGGATTTCTGAACTGTAGTTCATGGAGAGTTTTGCCCAAGTTTTCCTCTATGTATGCTATGGTTTCAGGTCTGATCTCTAAGTCTCTTAACCATTTTGAGTTCATTTTTGTACATGGATTAAGGGAGCTTTCTTGGTCCATTTTTTTGCATGTCTTAGTCCAATTTTCCCAGCACCATCTATTTAAGAGGCTATCTTTGTTCCAAGGTAGCTTTTTCACACCTTTGTCAAAAATTAGTTGACTATATATGTGTGGTTTAATTTTAGGACTCTCAATTCTGTTCCATTGGTCTGATTGTCTGTTTTTGTACCAATACCAAGCTGTTTTAAGTATTATGGCTTTGTAGTATAGTTTGAAGTTTGGGATTGTGATACCTCCATTATCTTTTTTTCTGGTCAGGAGACCTTTTTATATATGGGGTCTTTTGTTATTCCATACGAATTTCAGTAATTTTTTTTTCTATCTCTTTAAAGAATGTCATTGGAATTTTTATTGGAATTGCATTGAATCTGTAGATTGCCTTTGGTAGGATGGTTATTTTGATAATATTAATTCTTGCAATACATGAACAAGGAATGTTTTTCCATTTCCTTATGTCTTCTTCTATCTCTTTTTGGAGCATTTAAAAATTTTCTTTGTATAGATCTTTAACATTTTTTGTTCGGTTTATTGCTAAATATTTAAATTTTTTTGGTGCGATGGTGAATGGGATGGTTTTTTCTGATTTCTTCTTCCTCTGCTTCACTTTTAACATATAGGAAAGCCACTGACTTATGTGTGTTGATTTTGCATCCAGCTACCTTACTGAACTGGTCTATTATTTCAAGTAATCTTTCTGTGGATTTTTGGGGGTTTTCTAAATAGAGAATCATGTCATCAGCATATAATGATGGCTTCAGTTCCTCTTTGCCTATGTGTATCCCTTTTATGTCTTTATCTTGCCTTATCACCCTAGCTAGGACTTCCAGTACAATGTTAAAGAGTAGTGGGGAGAGTGAGCATCCTTGCCTGGTTCCAGATCTCAACTGGAATGATTTTAGTTTTTCTCCATTTAGGATGATATTTGCCAAAGGTTTGTCATAGATGGCTTTAATTATGTTGAGGTAAGTTCCTTTAATCCCTAATTTTTCAAGGGCTTTTATCATGAATGGATGTTGCACTTTGTCAAATGCTTTATCTGCATCTATTGATCACCCTTTGTATTCTTATTGAATTCAAGAGGTTTGTTACTGAAGACAGTATCCTTGGCATGAAAGGCCTAAATCAGCATGAATTTGAAAAAAAAAAGTGTTAATAACAGGGGCGAGAAATCATGATTTAAGATCTGTGGGTGATATCGAATTATATCCTTTTCTACTTGATGAAGTATAAACCGTAGAGAGATTTCATCTATGGTCATCAAAGTAAAGAGAAGTCACAGTAAGATATAAAATGCAATCTTAGGAGTCTGATTGATTTCAGGAGTTTTCTCCTTGAAAACACTGCCTTTTGGTATGAAAGTCCTAAATCTGCAGGAATTTGAATGAAAAAAGGGTTAATAAAAAGTCGAGAAATCATGACTTAAGATCTGTGGGTGCTATGGACTTATACCTTTTTCTAATCCATGAGGTGTAAAACATATATAGATTTCATCTACAATCATCAACGTACAGGGATATTCCATAAAGATATACACTGCACCCTTTGGAGTGTGATTGAATTCAGAAAGTTTCTCATAGAAAACACAGCCTGTTGGCCTGAAAGGCTTAAATCAGCACGAATTTGAATGAAAAAAGGGTTAATAACAATTGGGAGAAATCATGACTTAAGATCTGTGGGGGATATGGACTTATATCCTTTTCTACCCCATGAAGTGGAAAATATAGACAGATTTCATCTATGATCACTAATGTACACAGAAGTCACAGAGAGATATACACTGCAAATTTTGGAGTCTGATTGAATTAAGGAGGTTTCTCCCAGAAAACACTTACAGTTGGCTTTAACGGCCTAAATCAGCAGGAATTGTAATGAAAAAAGTGTTAATAACAAGTGGGAGAAATCATGACTTAATATCTGTGGGCGATATGGACTTATATCCTTTTCTAACACAGTTAGTGTAAAATAGAGAGAGATTTCATCTATGAACATCAAAGTACAGAGAAGTCACAGAAAGATATACACTGCAACCTTTGGAGTCTGACTGAATTCAGGTGGTTTCTTGCGAAAACACTGCCTGTTGGCCTGAAAGGAATAAATCAGAAGGAATTTGTATGAAAAACGTTTTAATAACAAGTGGGACAAATCATGACTATGATTTGTGTGAGATATGGACTTATAACCTTTTCTACCCCATGAAGTGTAAAACTTAGAGAGATTTCATCTATTATCATCAAAGTACAGAGAAGTCACAGAAATATATATACTGCACCCTTAGGACTCTGATTGAATTCAGGATGTTTCTTGCTAAAAATGCTGCCTGTTGGCCTGAAAGTCTTAATCAGCTGGAATTTGAATTAAAAAAGGGTTAATAACATGTGTGGGAGAACTCATGACTTAAGATCAGTTTATGATATGGACATATATACTTATCTACTCCATGAAGTGTAAAACAGAGAGATTTCCTCTATAAACATCAACATAATGGAAGATCCATAAAGATACATACTGCACCCTTTGGAGTGTGATTGAATACAGAAGTTTTCTAACTGAAAACACTGCTTATTGGCCTAAAAGGTCTAAGTCAGCAGGAATATGAATGAAAAAACGGATAATAACAAGTGGGATAAATCATGACTTAAGATCTATGGGTGATATGGACTTATATCCTTTTCTAACCCATGAAGTGGAAAATATAGACATATTTCATCTATGATCTCCAAAGAACAGAGAAGTCACAGAAAAATAAATACTGCAAATTTTGGATTCTGATTGAATTCAGGAGGATTCTCCATGAAAACACATTTGGCTTGAAGGCTTAAATCAGCAGGAATTTGAATGAAAAAAAGGTTAATAACAAATGGGAGAAATCATGACTTAAGATCTGTGGGTTATATGGACTTAAATATTTTCTATCACTTGAAGTGAAAAACAGAGAGAGATTTCATCTATAAACATCAACATACAAGGAAGTTCCATAAAGATATATACTGCACCCTTTGAAGTCTGATTGAATTCAGGACGTTTCGCACTGAAAGCAAAGCTTCTTGGCCTGAAAAGCCTAAATCAGTAGGAATTTGATATATAAAAGGGTTAATAACAAGTGGGAAAAATCAAGATTTAACATTTGTGAGTGTTATGAACTTATATCCTTTTCTACCAAGGAATTGTAAACATAGATTTCATTAATGATCATCAAAGTACAAGAAGTCACAGAAATTTATGTTCTGAACCCTATGTTGTCTGATTCAATTCAAGAGGTTTCTCCCTGAAAACACTTCCAGTTGAACTGAAAGGCCTAAATGAGCAGGAATTTGAATGAATAAAAGGTTTAATAACAAGTGGAAGATATCATGATTTAAGATCTGTGGGTGAAATGGACTTATAAACATTTCAACCCCATGAAATGTAAAACAGAGGGACATTTCATCTATAAACATCAACAACAGGGAAGTTCCATAAATATTAATACTGCAACCTTTGGAGTCTGATTGAATTCAGGATTTTTCTAAATGAAAGCACTAACTGTTGGACTGAAAGTCCTAACAGCTGGAATTTGTATGAAAAAAGGATTAATAACAAGTGGGAGAAATCATGACTTAAGACCTGTGGGTGCTATGGACTTCATTCGTTTCTACTCCATGAAGTGTAAAGCAGAGAGATTTCATCTATGATCATCAAAGTACAGACCAGTCACAGAAAATATATACTGCAACCTTTGGAGTCTGACTCAATTCAGGTGGTTTCTCCCTGGAAACATTGCCTGTTGGCCTGAAAGGAATAAATCAGCAAGAATTTGAACGAAAAAAGGATTAATAACAAGTCAAGAAATCATGACTTAAGATATGGTTATAATGGACTTATAGCCCTTTCTACACCATGAAGTGTAAAACAGAGAGAGATTTCATCTATAAACATCAACACACAAGTAAGTTCTATAAAGATATACCCTTTGGAGTGTGATTGAATTCGAGAGGTTTCTGGCTGAAAACACTGCCTGTTGGCCTAAAGGTCTAAATCATCAGAAATTTTATTGAAAAAACGGTTAATAACAATTGAGATATCATGACTTAAGATCTATTGTATTATGGACTTATTTCCTTTTCTACCCCATGAGGTTTAAAACATAGAGAGATTTCATCTATGAGCATGAAAGTACAGAGAAATCAGCAAGAGATATATACTGCACTTTTGGAGTGTAAATGAATTCAGGAGCTTTATCACTTGAAACACTGCCTGTTGGCGTGAAAGGCCTAAATCAGCAGGAATTTGAATGAAAAAAAGTGTTAATAACAAGTGGAAGAAATCATGACTTAAGATCTGCTGTATTATGGACTTATACACTTTACTACCGCATGAGGTGTAAAACATAGAGAGATTTCATGTATGATCATCAGGTACAGAGAAGTCACAGAATTATATATACTGCACACTTCAGAGTCTTATTGATCGAGAGGTTTCTCGCTGAAAAATCTGCCTTTTGGCCTGAAAGGTATAAATCAGCAGGAATTTGAATGAAAAAAGTTTAATAACATGGGGGAGAATTCATGACTTAACATCTGTGGATGATATGGACTTATATCCTTTTCTACCTCTTGAATTCTAAAACATAGAGAATTTCATTTTTGATCATCAAATTACAGAGAAGTAACACAAAGATATATATGGCACGCTTTGGGGTGTGATTGAATTCAGAAGTTTTCTTGCTTAAACATTACCTTATAGTGTGAAAGGCCTAAATCAGCAGGAATTTTAATTTAAAAAAAAGGTTAATAACAAGTGGTAGAAATCATGACTTAAGATCTGTGGGTGATATGAACTTATATCCTTTTCCACACCATGAAGGGAAAAAGAGAGATATTTCATCTATACACATCAACATAAAGGGAAGTTCCATAAAGATATATACTGCACCCTTTGGATTCTGATTTATTTCAGGAGGTTTCTCGCTTAAAATACTGCCTTTTGTCTGAAGGCCTAAATCAGCAGGAATTTGAATGAAAAAAGGGTTCATAGCAAGTGGTAGAAATCATGACTTAAGAACTGTGGGTGCTCTCCACTTATATATTTTTCACCCATTGAAGTGCAAAACACAGAGAGATTTCATCTATGATGATCAAAGTACAGAGAAATGACAGAAAGATATATAATGCAATCTTAGGAATCTGATTGAATTCAGGAGTTTTCTCACTGAAAGCACTGCCAGACTGAATGGCCTAAATCAGGAGGAACTTAATGGAAAAAAAGGTTAATAAGAAGTTCAGGAATGCATGATTTAAGATGTGTGCATGATATGGACTTATATCCTTTTCTACTAAAATAGTGTAAAACATAGAGAGATTTCATCTATGATCATGAAAGTAAGGAGAAGTCACAGAAAGATATATAATGCACCCTTTGGACTCTCATTGAGTTCAGGAGGTTTCTCGCTGAAAACACGCCCTGTTGACCTGAAGTCCTTAATCAGCAGGAATTTGAATGAAAAACGGGTTAATAACAAGTGGGAGAAGTCATGACTTAAGATCGGTGGGTGATATGGACTAATATCCTTTACTACTCCATGAGGTATAAAACAGAGAGATATTTCACCTATAAACATCAACGTAAGGGAACAGACATAAAGATACATACTGCACCCTTTCGAGTGTGATTGAATTTAGAAGGTTTCTCGCTTAAAACACAGCCTGTTGGCTTGAAAGGCCTAAATCAGCAGGAATTTCAATGAAAAAAGGGTTAATAACAAGTGGGATAAATCATGACTTAAGATCTATGGGAGATATGTACTTATATCCTTTTCTAAGCCTTGAAGTGTAAAACAGAGAGAGATTTCATCTTTGATCATCAATGTATAGAGACATCACAGAAAGATATATACTGCACCTTTTGGAGACTAATTGATTTGAGGATATTTCTGCCTGAAAACACTTCTTGTTACCTGAAAAGCCTAAATCACCAGGAATTTGAATAAAAAAGGGTCAATAAAAATTGGAGAAATCATGACTTAATCTGTGGGGGATATGGATATATCATTTACTAACCCATGAAGTGTAAAACATAGAGAGATTTCATCTATAAACATCAACGTACAGGGAAGTTCCATAAAGATATATACTGCACCCTTTGGAGTGTGATTGAATTCAGAAGGTTTCTCATTGAAAGCACTGCATGTTGCTCTGAAAGGCCTAAATCAGCTGGAATTTGAATGAAAAAAATGGTTAATAACAAGTGGGAGAATTCATTGCTTAAAAACTGTTGGTGATATTTACTTACATCCTTTTCTAACACATGAAATGTAAAACATTGATTTCATCTATGATCATCTAAGTACAGAGAAGTCACAGAAAGATATTTACTGCACACATTGTAGTCTGATTGAATTCAGGAGTTTTCTCACTGAAGAGAGTGCCTGTTGGCCTGAAAAAATTAATCAGCAAGATTTGAATGAAAAAAAGGTTAATACCAAGTTGGACAAATCATGACCTAAGCTCTTTGGGTGATATGGACATATATTGTATTCTACTCCATGAAGTTTAAGCATAGAGAGTCCATCCATGATCCTCAAAATACAGAGAAATCATGAAAGATATATACTGGACCATTTGGAGTCTGATTGAATTCAGGAGGTTTCTCGATGAAAATGCTGCCCTTGGATTAAAAGGCCTAAATGACAACGAATTTGATTTAAAAAAGTGTTAATAACAAGAGGAGAAATCATGCTTAAGGTCTGGGGACGATATGAATTATATCCTTTGTACCCCATGAACTGTAAAACATAGAGATATATCATCTATGATCATCAAATACAGAGAAGTCATGGAAAGATATATGCTGCACCCTTTGGAGTGTTATGAAATTCAGGAGGTTTCTCCCTGGAAACAATTCCAGTTGGCAAGAAAGGCCTAAATCAGTGAGAATTTGAATGAAAAAAGTGTTAATAACAAGAGGAGAAATTATGCCTAAAGTCTGTGGATGATATGGATTGTATCCTTTTGTACCCCACAACTGTGAAACGTAGAGAGATTTCTTCTATGATCATCAAATTTAGAGAAGTCACAGAAAGGTATATACTGCACCCTTTGGAGTGTGATTGAATCAGGAGGTTTCTCCCTGAAAACACCTCCAGTTGGCCTGAAAAGGCTAAATCAGCAGGAATATGAATGAAAAAAGTGTTAAAAACAAGTGGAAGAAATCATGACTTAAGAACTGTGGGTGATATGGACTATATCCTTTTCTACTCCATGAAGTTTAAAACGTAGAGCGATTTCACCTATGATCATCAAAGTACAGTGAAGTCATGAAATATATATACTGGACCCTTAGGATTCTGATTGAATTTAGGAGGTTCTTGCTGAAGACACTGCCCATTGGCCTGGAAGATCTAAATCAGCAGGAATTTGAAAGAAATAAGGGTTAATAAGTGGGAGAAATCATGACTTAAGATTTGTGGGTGATATGGACTTATATCCTTTTCTACCCCATGAAGTATAAAACATAGAGATTTCATCTATGATCATAAAATACAGAAAAGTCACAGAAAGATATACACTGCACCCAATGGAGTGTGTTTGATTTCAGGGTGTTTCTATCTGAAAAATGTATCTTATTACCTGAAATGCTAAAAAAAGAGGAATTTGAATGAAAGAAGTGTTATCATGACTTAAGATCTGTGGGTGATTTGGAGTTATATCCCTCTACCCCATGAAGTATAAAACAACAGATTTCATCTATCATCAAATACAGAGAAGTCACAGAAAGATATGTACGGCACTCCTTGGAGTGTTTTTGAATTCAGGAGGTTTCCAGCTGAAAACACTGTCTTATTGCCTGAAAGGCTTAAAAAGAGGAATTTGAATGAAAGAGGTGTTAATAACAAGTGGGAGAAATAATGAGTTAAGATCTGTGGGTACTATGGACTTATATCCTTAATACCACATGTACTGTAATACATAAAGAGATTTCATCTATGGTCATCAAAGTAAAGAGACGTCACAGAAAGATATATACTGCACCTTTTGGAGTCCAATTGAATTCTGGAAGTTTCTCCCAGAAAACACTTCCAGTTGGTCTGATGAGCCTAAATCAGCAGGAATTTGAATGAAAAAATTGTTAATAACAAGGGCAAGAAATCTTGATTCATACCTGTGGGTGTATCAAACTATATCCTTTTCTACCCAATGAAGTGAAAAACATACAGAGATGTCATCAATAAACATCAATGTACAGGGAAGTACCATAAAGATATGTACTACACCCTTTGGAGTGTTATTGATTTCAGAAGGTTTCTCCTGAAAAAACAGCCTGTTGGCCTGAAAGGCCTAAATAAGCAGGAAATTGAATGACAAAAGGGTGAATAACAGGTGGGAGAATTCATAACTTAAGATCTGTGGGTGATATGGACTTATATCCTTTTCTACCCCATGAAATGTAAAACATAGAGTTCATCTATAATCATCAAAGTAAAGAGATATCACAGAAATATATATACTGCATCATTAGGAGTCTGAATGAATTCAGAGGTTTTTCTCTGAAAACACTGCCTGTCGGCCTGAAAAGCATGTATCAGCAGGAATTTGAATGAAAAAAGAGTTCATAACCTTGGGAGAAATCATGACTTAAGATCTTTGGGTGATATGGACTTATATCCTTTTCTACCCCATGAAGTGGATAATATAGTGAGATTTCATCTATGATCACCAAAGTACAGAGAAGTCACAGAAAGTTATATACTGCACACTTTGGAGTCAGAGTGAATTCAGGAGGTTTCTCCCTGAAAACACTTACAGTTTGCTTGAAAGGCCTAAATCCGCAGGATTTGAATAAAAAAAGGGATAATAACAATGGGAGAAATCATGACTTAAGATCTGTGGGTGATACGGACTTATGTATTTTCTATCCCATGAAGTGAAAAACAAAGAGAGATTTCACCTATAAACATCAACGTACAGGGAAGTTCCATAAAGATTTATAGAGCACCCTTTAAGTATGATTGAATTCAGGATGTTTCTCCCTGAAAACAATTCCAGTTGGACTGGATGGCCTAAATCAGCAGGAATTTGAATGAAAGAAGTGCTAATATCAATTGGGAAAAATCTTGAGTTAAGATCTCTGGCTGATATGGACTTATATAATTTTCTGCCCCATGAAGTGAAAAACAGAGAGAGATTTCATGTATAAAAATCATCGTACAGGGAAGTTCCTTAAAGATATATACTGCACTTTGAGTGTTATTGAATTCAGAAGGTTTCTCATTGAAAACACAGTCTGTTGGCCTGAAAGGCTTAAATCAACAGGAATTTGAATGAAAATAGGGTTATTAAGAGTGGGAGAAATCATGACTTAAGATCTGTTGGTGATATGGACTTCATTCTTTTCTATCCCCTGAAGTGTAAAACATAGAGAGATTTCATCTATGATCATCAAAGTACAGACAAGTCACAGAAACATATATACTGCACCCTTTGGAATCTGATTGAATTCAGGAGGATTCACGCTGAAAACACT
The DNA here is from genome assembly GCA_004024945.1 of Uropsilus gracilis. Lineage (NCBI taxonomy): Eukaryota > Metazoa > Chordata > Mammalia > Eulipotyphla > Talpidae > Uropsilus > Uropsilus gracilis. The sequence goes on from PVHY01017429.1 coordinate 22,575, forward strand.
GCCTGTTGGCCTGAATGGCCTTAATCAGGAGGAATTTGAATGAAAAAAGAGTTAACAACAAACCGGAGAAATCATGACAATATCTGTGGGTGATATGGACATATATCCTTTTCTAACACAGGCAGTGTACACATGAGAGACTTCATCTATGATCCTCAATGTACAGAGAAGTCACAGAAAGACATATACTGCAATCTTTGCAGTCTGACAGAATTCAGGTGGTTTCTCACGGAAAATACAGTCTGTTGGCCTGAAAAGCATAAATCAGCAGGAATTTGAATGAAAATTGGGTTAATAACAAGTGGGAGAAATCATGACTTAAGATCTGTGGGTGATATGGACATATACTTTTCCACTCCATGAAGTGTAAGACATAGAGAGATTTCACCTATGATCATCAATTTACAGAGAATCACAGAAATATATATATACTGCACCCTCTGAACTCTGATTGAATTCAGGAGGTTTCTCGCTGAAAACACTGCCTGTTGTCCTTAAGTCATCTAGGAACATCAAACTACAGACAAGTCACAGAAAGTTATATACTGCGCACTTTGGAGTGTGATTAAATTCAGAAGGTTTCTCGATAAAAAACTTGGCCTGTTGGCCTCAAAGTCCTAAATCAGCAGGAAATTGAATGAAAAAAGTGTTAATAAAAAGTGGGAGAAATCATGACTTAAGATTTATGGGTGATATGAGCTCATGTTTTTTCTACACGATGAATTGTAAAACATATAGAGTTTTCAACTATGATCATCAATGAACAGAGTAGTCACAGAAAGATATATACTGCATCATTTGGAGTCTGATCGAATTCAGAAGGTTTCTCGATTAAAACACTGTCTGTTGGACTGAAAGGCCTAATCAGCAGGAATTTGAATGAAAAGGGGATAATAACAAGTGGGAGAAATCATAACTAAACATCTGTGGGTGATATGGACTCATATCCTTCTCTACTCCATGTAGTGTAAAATATAGAGAGATTTCATCTATGATCATCAAAGTAAAGATAACTCACTGAAAGGTATATAATGCACCCTTTGGAGTATAATTGTGTATAGGAGGTTTCAACCTGAAAACATTTCCAGTTGCCTGAAAAGCCTAAATCAGCAGGAATTTGAATGAAATATTTAATAACAATTGGAAAAATCATGACTTAAGATCTGTGTGTGACTTGGAATTATATTCTTACTACCTCATGAAGTGTAAAACATAGAGAGATTTCATCTATGATCATCAAATTACAGAGAATTCACAGATATATATATACTGCAAACTTTGGAGTCTGATTCAATTATGGAGGTTTATCACTAAAAACACTGCCTGTTGAACTGAAAGTCCTATATCAGCAGGAATTTGAATGAAAAAATGGTAAATAACAAGTGGGAGAAATCATGACTTAAGATCTGTGGGTCACATGGATTTATATCCTTTCCTACGCCATGACGTTTAAAACAGTGCGAGATTTCATCTATAAACATCAACGTACAGGGAAGTTCCATAAAGATATATACTGCACCCTTTGGATTCTGATGAAATCAGAAGGTTTCTGGCAAAAACATTGCCTGTTGGCCTGAAAGGCCAAAATCAGCAGGAATTTGAATGAAAAAAGGGTTAATAACAAGTGGGAGAAGTCAACTAAAGATCTGTGGGTGATATGAACTAATATCCTTCTCTACCCATGTTTTAAAACATAGAAAGATTTCATCTATGATATCAAAGTACAGACAATTCACAGAAATATACATGTAGCAAACTTTGGATTCTGATTTAATTAAGGAGGTTTCTCACTGAAAAAACTGCCTATTGGCCTGAAAATCCTAATAAGCAGGAATTTGAATGAAAAAACGGTTAATAACAAGTGGAAGAAATCATGACTTAAGATCTGTGGTTGATATGGACTTATATCCTTTTCTACCCCATGAAGTGTAAAACATAAAGAGATTTCATCTCTAAACATCAACGTACTGGTATTTCCATAATGATATATACTGCACCCTTTGCACTCTGATTGAATTGGAAGGTTTCTTGCTGAAAACATGCATGTGGGCCATATGTCCTAAATCAGCAAGAATTTGAATGAAAAAAGTTTTAATAGCAAGTGGGAGAAATCAAGACTTAAGATCTGTGGGTGATATGAACTTATATCATTTTCTACCCCATGAAGTATAAAACATAGAGAGATTTCATCTATAATCACAAACTACAGAAAAGTCACAGAAAGATATATACTGCACCCTTTAGAGTCTGATTGAATTCAGGAGGTTTCTAACTGAAAAACACTGCAGTTAATCTGAAAATCCTAAATCAGGTGAATTTGAATGAAAAACAGTGTTAATAAGTGGTAGAAATCATGTCTTAATATCTGTGGGTGATATTTATTTAAATAATTTTCTACTCCATAAAGTGTAAAACATAGAGAGATTTCATCTATGATAATCAAAGTTCAGTGAAGTCACAGAAAGTTATATAATGCACCCTTTAGAGTGATTGAATACAGGAGGTTTCTCCCTGAAAACAATGCCATTTGGCCTGGACAACCTAATCAGCAGGAATTTGAATAAAAAAAGGGTTAATAACAAGTTTGAGAAATCATGACTTAAGATGTGTGGGTGATGTGGACCTATATCATTTTAACCCAAAGAAGTGAAAAACATAGAAGATTTCATATATGATCATCAAAATACAGAGAAGTCACAGAAAGATATACACTGCAAACTTTGGACTGTGATTGAATTCAGAAGGTTTCTCGCTGAAAACAGTGCCTGTATGCATGAAAACAATAAATCAGCAGGAATTTCTAAGAAAAATGGTTTAATATCAAGTGGGAGAAATCATGACTTAAGATATGTGGGTGATATGGACTTATGTATTTTCTACCCCAATAAGTGAAAAACAAAGAGAGATTTCATCTATGATCCTGAAAGTACAGAGAAGTCACAGAAAGATAGGTACTGCACCCTTTGGGGTCTGATTGAGTTCAGGAGGTTTCTCCCTGAAAACACTGCCTGTCGGCCTGAAAGGCCTAAATAAGCAGTAATTTGAATGAAAAAAGCGTTAATAACAAGTGGGAGAAATCATGACTTAAGATCTGTGGGTGATATGGACTTATATACTTATCTATCCCATGAAGTATAAAACATAGATTTCATCTATAATCATCAAAGTACAGAAATCACAGAAAGATATATACTGCACCCTTTGTAGTCTGATTGATTTGGGAGGTTTCTCACTGAAGACACTGCTGATGGCCTGAACGGCCTAAATGAGCAGGAATTTGAATGAAAAAATGGTTAAAAACAAGTGGGAGAAATCATGAATTAATGTGTGGGTTATATGGAATTATATCCTTTTCTACCCCATGAAGTGTAAACCATAGGGAGATTTAATCTATGATCATCAAAGTTCAGAGAATTCACAGAAATATATATAATGCACCCTTTGGAATCTGATAGAATTCAGGATGGTTCTCACTGAAGACAATTCCTGTTGGCCTGCCAGGCCTTAATCAGCAGGTATTTGAATGAAAAAAGGTTTAACAATTGGGAGAAATGATGAGTTAAGATCTGTGCATCATATGGACTTATATCTTTTCTACCCAATGAAGTGCAAAACATAGAGATTTCATCTATGATCACCAAAGAAGAGAGTAGACACAGAAAGATATATACTGCACCCTTTGGAGTCTAATTGAATTCATGTGGTTTCTCTCTGAAAACCCTGCCTGTGGCCTGAAAGGCCTAAATCAGCAGGAATTTGAATGAAAAAAGGGTTAGTAACAAATGGAGAAATCATGACTTAAGATCTGTTGGAGATATGGACTTATATCGTTTTCCACCCTATGAAGTGTAAAACATAGAGAGATTTCATCTATGATCATCAACGTATTTAGAATTCACATAAAGATATACTGCACCCTATGGAGTCTGATTGATTCAGGAGGTTTCACCCTGCAAACACTGCCTGTTGGCTTGAAAGATCTAAATCAGCTGGAATTTGAATATAAAGGGTTAATAAAAACTGGGAGAAATCATGACTTAATCTGTGGGTGATATGGATATATCCTTTTCTACCTCATGTAGTGTAATACATAGTGAGATTTCATCTATGGTCATCAAAATAAAGAGAAGTCACAGAAAGATATATAGTGCACCCTTTGGAGTGTGATTGAATTCAGGAGCTTTATCGCTTTAAACACTGCCTGTTGGTATGAAAGGCCTAAATCAGCAGGAATTTGTATGAAAATACTGTTATTCACAACTGGGAGAAATCATGACTTAAGATCTGTTGTATTATGGACTTATATCCTTTTCTTTCCCTTGAGGTGTAAAACATGGATAGATTTCATGTATCATCAGCAAAATAAAGAGAAGTTACAGAAATATATATATACTGAACCTTTTAGAGTCTGATTGATCAGGAGGTTTCTCACTGAAAACACTGCCTTGTGGCCTGAAAGGCATAACTTTGTAGGACTTTGAATGAAAAAAGTTTAATAACAAGTGGGAGAAATCATGACTTAACATCAGTGGATATATAGATTATAACCTCTTGTACTGCATAAAGTCTAAAACATAGAGAGCTTTCATCTATGATGATCAAAGTAAGGAGAAGTCACAAAAAGATATATACTGCATCCTTTGTAGTCCTATTGAAATCAGGAAGTTTCTCCCTGAAAACACTTCCAGTTGGCCTGATGAGCCTAAATCAGCATTAATTTCAATGTAAAAATGGTTAAAAACAAGTGGGAGATATCATTACTTAAGATCTGTGGGTGATATGGACTTATATGATTTTCTACCTCTTGAATTGTAAAATATAGAGAGATTTCATCTATAAACATCAACGTAAGGGAAGATCCATAAAGATACATACTGCACCCTTTGGAGTGGGATTGAATATAGAATGTTTCTCGCTGAAAACACAGCCCTTGGCCTGAGAGGCCTAAATCAGCAGGAATTTGAATGAAAAAAGGGTTAATAACAAGTAGGATAAATCATGACTTAAGATATGTGGGTTATATGGACTTATAACCTTTAATACCCCATGAAATGTAAAATACAGATATTTGATCTATGGTCACCAAAGTACATAAAAGTCACAGAAAGATATATACTGCACCCTTTGGAGTGTGATTGAATTCAGAAGGTTTCTCACATGAAAAACTTCATGTTAGCCTGAGTAGCCTACATCAGCAGTAATTTGAATGAAAAAAGCATTAATAACAAGTGGGAGAAATCAAGACTTACGATCTGTGGGTGATATGGGCTTATATCCTTTTCTAACATGGGTAGTGTAATACATAGAGAAATTTCATGTATGATCATCAAATTAAAGAGAAGTCACAGAAAGACATAAAATGCAATCTTAGGATTCTGACTGTATTCAGGACTTTTCTGACTGAAAACACTGCCATATGGCCTGAAAGGCCTAAATCAGCAGGAATTTGCATGAAAAAATGGTTAATAACAAGTGGGAGAAATCATGACTTACAATCTATGGGTGATATGGACTTATATCCTTTTCAATCACATCAAGTATAAAACACAGAGAGATTTTATCTATGATCATAAAATTATAGAGAAGTCACAGAAGGATAGATAGTGCACCCTCTGAAGTCTAATTGAATTCAGGGTATTTCTCCCTGAAAACACTTCCAATTAGCTTTAAAGGCCTAAATCAGCAGGAATTTGAATGAAAAAGGGGTAATAACAAGTGGGAGTAATCATGACTTAAGATCTGAGAGATTTCATCTATAAACATCAATGTACATGGAATTTCCAAAATGATATATACTGCACCCTTTCGAGTCTGATTGAATTCAGGAGGGTTCTCACTGAAAGCACTGCTTGTTGGTCTGAAAGGCCTATATTAGCAGGAATTGAATGAAAAAAGCGTTAATAACAAGTGGGAGAATTCATGACTTAAGAACTTTGGGTGATACGGCCTTGTATCCTTTTGTACCCCATGAAGTGTAAAACATACGAGATTTCATCTATGATCATCAAAGTACAGAGAATTCACAGAAACATATATAATGTACCTTTTGTAGATTGTCTGAATTCAGTAGGTTTCTCCCTGAAAACAATGCAAGGTGGCCTGAAAAGCCTAATTCAGCAGGAATTTGAATGAAATAATAGTTATTAACAAGTGGGAGAAATCATGACTTAAAATCTGTGGGGGATATGGACATATCCTTTTCTACCTCATATAGTCTAATACATAGAGAGATTTAATCTATGATCATCAAAGTAAAGAGAAGTCACAGAAAGATATATACTGCACCATTTGGATGCTAATTGAGTTTAGAAGGATTCTCCATGAAAAAACTTCCAGTTGGCCTGAAAAGCCTAAATTAGCAGGAATTTGAATGAAAAAAGGGTTAATAACAAGTGGGAGAAATCATGACTTAAGTACTTTGGGTGATATGGACATATATCCTTATCTACCCCATGAAGTGTAAAACATACATTTAATCTATGATCATCAAAATACAGAGAAGTCACAGGAAGGTATATACTGTAACCTTTGTAGTCTGATTGAATTCAGGAGGTTTCTCATTGAAGACACTGCCGTTTGGTTGAAAGACCTTAATCAGCAAGAATTTGAATGAAAAATTCTTTAATAACTAGTGGGAGAAATCATGACTTAAGATTTGTTGTATTTTTGACTTATATCTTTTTCTAGCCCAGGAAATGTAAAACATTGATTTCATCTATGATCATCAAAGTACAGAAAAGTCAGAGAAATATATGTATGCAACCTTTGGAGTCTGATTGATTTCAGGAGGTTTCTCACTGAGAAAACTACCTGTTGTCTGAGCCCTAAATCAGCAGGAATTTGAATAAAAAATGGTTAATAACAAGTGGCAGTAATCATGACTAAAGATCAGTGAATGATATGGACATATATCATTTTTTACCTCATGAAGTGTAAAACATAGAGAGATTTCATCTATGACCATCAAAGTCTGGGAAGTCACAGAAATATATATTCTGCACCCATTGGAGTCTAATTGATCAGGAAGTTTCTCCCTAAAAAAAACTATCAGTAGGCCTGAAAAGCCTAAGTCAGCATTAATTTGAAAAAAAAATGGTTGATGATTAGTTCGAGAAATCATGACTTAAGCTCCATCGGTGATATAACTTATATCCTTTTCTAACCCATGAGTTCGAACGATAGAGAGATTTCGTCTATGATCAGCAAAGTCAAGAGAAGTCACAGAATGATATATAATGTAATCTTAGGAGTCTGATTGAATTGAGGAATTTTCTCCCTGAAAACACTGCCTATGTCATGAAAGGCCTAAATCAGCAGGAATTTGAATGAAAAAAATTGTTGATAACAAGTGTGAGAAATCATGACTAAATATCTGTGGGTGATATGGACTAATATTCTTTTCTACCCCATGTAGTGTAAAACAAAGAGAGATTTCATCTATAATCATCAAAGTACATAGAAGTCACAGAAAGGTATATATTGCACCCTTTGGAGTGTTATTGATTTCAGAAGGTTTCTCCTGAAAACACAGCCTGTTGCTCTGAAAGGCCTAAATCAGCAGGAGTTTGAATGAAAAAAAGGGTTAATACCAAGTGGGAGAATTCATGGCTTAAGATCTGTGGGTGATATATAGTTATATCCTTTTCTACCTCATTAACTGTAAAACATAGAGGGATTTCATTTGTGATCATCAAAGTACAGAAAAGTCACAGAAAGATATATAATGCACCCTTTGGAGTGTGATTGAATTCAGGACCTTTATCCCTTTAACCACTTCCTGTTGGCGTGAAAGGCCTAAATCAGCAGGAATTTGAATGAAAAACCATTAATAACAAGTGGGGGAAATCATGACTTAAGATTTGTTGTATTATGGACTTATATCCTTTTCTACCCCATGAGGTGTAAAACATAGAGAGATTTCAAGTATGATCATCAGGTACAGAGAAGTCACACAATTATATATACTGTACCCTTTAGAGTCTGACTGACCAGGAGGTTTCTCACTAAAAACACCGCCATTTGGCCTGAAAGGCATAAATCAGCAGGAATTTGAAAGAAAAAAGGGTTAATAACAAGTGGGAGAATTCGTGACTTAACATCTGTGGATGATATGGACTTATATCTTTTCTACCTTTTTAATTGTAAAACATAGAGAGATTTCATCTATGATTGTCAAAGTACAGAGAAGTAACCGAAAGATATATACTGCACCCTTTGGGGTGTGATTGAATTCAGGAGGTTTCTCGCTTTAAGCACTGCCTTATAGCGTGAAAGGCCTAAATCAGCAGGAATTTGAATGAAAGAAGGGTTAATAACAAGTGGGAGAAATCATGACTTAAGATCTGTAGGTGATATGGACTTATATCCTTTTGTATCGCATGAACTGTAAAACAGAGAGAGATCATCTCTGATCATCAAAGTATAGAGAAGACACATAAAGCTATATATGCACCTCGCTCCCCGCTGGCTAGGGAATTTCGAACGCCAGGGTCCCCCCCTGGGCCGTGGGCGGCCGCCTTCCCCCACTGGCAGATGGGTCTCAAGGCCCCGCTCAGTTCCCACGGGGCGTCCGGGGACACCTGGGTGAGTTCTCCAATGGGAGAACATGGTGGGGGTCAGTTCCACACCAGTCAAGCCGGCCTGTGCAGCACTGTGAAGCCCCCATCCCCCAGAAGCCGCGGCGCATGAAGGGCTGAGTGGCCCCGGGTTGGCCCACCCCCGCGCCAGGACCTCGAGTGCGGGAACTGGGTGGGCCTTGAGCCCTGTCCACCAGAGGGCAGAGGTGGCCGCCCGCGGCCCATGCAGGGGCCCTGGCATTCGGAACTCCCTAGCC
>PVHY01017430.1:0-31462 GCA_004024945.1 Uropsilus gracilis
ATCAAAGATGACCCCCTATCTCCTCTCCTACACATCTCTCCTCTCTCCTCCTGCTCACATTAACTACTTTCTTGTATCTTTCATATTTCATATTTCTTAAATATGCTAACCATTCTCAGTGTCTTTGCGTTGACAGACCTCAGCTGTTTTCCCACAACATCTGATCTTCTGCGCAAAGATTATTTCATCAGAAAACCACCAGTAACTATGTTCTATGAACTACCTTCATTGAAATCCCTCGTTATTTCTTCATATGTAATACTGTATGTATTTAAGATTTATTTTTATTTAAAATTAAAAGTGCATTGATATACTTGAACAGAGGTCACATTATTCTTATCAACATCTAGCTATTTAATTAATTCAAAGCAAGTTTTTGATGTAATTAACGTTGTCTTTTAAGTACAGATAAAATTCAAAGTTGATGCTGACATGCATTTTAATAAACTTATTTGAAGCTTATTTAGAAATACATTAAATTTATTAAATTGGAATGAATTTCAACTTAATAATTTGTATCAAGTATTTCTGTGAAATTCCGATAGCATTTGTCAAAAAAAATGTAAAAGTTAAATGCATGTCAAATTTCATAATTCATAAATTTGAATTATATTTAAAAAAATTAAAATCGAATTAACATGCTAAGAAAACAGCGAAAAGTGATTTGACAAATTTTGTTCATTCAGCTTTTGCAAAAATTGTGGGGTTTATTTTGAAAAATGTGTGGAGTTATAAAAATGTCTTTTTCTACATTGCATTCCATCAAATGCTGAAAGAACTGTCACTCCTTTTCAAAATTGACCCTCAGCACCATCAATATTACATATTAAATCATTTTCAAATCATAGCTATTTTAAGCATTACATTGATAATTCTGCTAAAACATAAATATTAAAAGCTGAGAAATATTTTGCATGAGTATAGTCAAATAGCACACAATACATTCAAAAACTTTGCTTTCTTTTGAAATATGTCATTGGCATTAATGTTGTACAATTCGAACAGTTATATAATAAGTAAAGTTTGCAAACAATTCACACATCTAAGCATCTTTCATGTAAATTTTAGACATCAAATACAAAATCTTTAGATCAACACAGGTATAGATGCGCTTAAAGTACTGATTGTTCTTTGTATGAAATTCAAACTTAATTGGCATTCTTTATGTATTTTTATTTGTTAAATCTGACAACCTTATTTTCAGATGATACATTAAGCTAGATCCCTCTCTACATATATCAAGAAATATTGCTAACACAACTTCTAAATTTTAATATCTATTCTTATTATATGACAATTGATTTTTTGTAAGTAGATTAGAAATTCCTGAAGAGCTTAAACAGTTTTTATTCATTTATACATTATTCCAATTATCAGGCAAACTATCTCAGTAATATTTAGTATTCCAACAAATATTTGTTCAAAAAAGAGGATAAAAGCATAATCAATAGAAGTTCAGTACATCCATGCAATTGTGTATGTGTGTATATATATGTTTATATATATATATATATATATATATATATATATATATATATATATATATTTGTTTCAAGGAAGGCTTTTTGGTTACCAGGTTTAAAGACTGTCGAAGGCATTATGACAACTGTTGGAAGGCACTTTATTGTCACAAGATGAAGACAGAATGATTATAGCAGAAGCTGTTCAGGGAGACAGTGGGCTGTTGTTAATATAATGGAGCCTGATGCTGGCTTGGAGGGTCTCTGTGTCAGGCTGGCACTCATAATTCATGTGATCTTATTATGTTTCCCCTTCTAAGCACACAATGATCTAAGAAACTTCAGTTAATCTATAGGGTCCTCAGATTAATGAAGGTAACAATCAGGTTACATTTTGAAAGGGTAACATTTTGGAAACACCATACTCTATAACATACTGCTAAACTTTTCTTGATTAGCTTCACTTTTTTAGTATGAATATTAGAAAATTTAAAATACTTAGGCTTTGTATTATATTCACATTGGACACTACTATCTGAGTATTTTGGAAAATTATTCTGAAAATTGTAGCTCTAAATGAAAAATCTGAATTTATTTGTTCTTTCAGCACTTAGACATTTTTGTTCCCTCCTTTTTTGGTTTTGTTTTTTGATATTTCAAAGAAAGTAGAAATAACTATAAGAATTAATTATACATAATGTATATACGTTAAGAATATATTCTTCATATATAAATGAATAAGTTCCAATAATAATTTGAAATTTATTTCAATACAGTAATTTACTGGAAATATATCAAACTAAAAGAGCAAGGAAACATGTATTTTAACTGTCCATAATTTGCATTTTAGTACATTTGTTCCTCTAACGTGTAGTTAGTGTTCATTACTGTTACATAAAACAGTTTAAATTATCATGCAAAACTAAAATGAACATTTATTCATGCTTTATTTATAATGTAGCTGACATATAAACACTAAAATAAGTTACGAATCCTACAACTAGTAATATTTTCTGTTAATAAAAGTTTGCTGAATAATCTTTTTAAAATTACTATGAAAATGAGATCCTTCATTATTTAATAATTAATATGGATTATTTCATTTTCCACAAAATAAAACCCCTCATGAATCTTGCAGTAAAATTACTAGCTGTACACAGAAAAAAAAAATCGCAACTGTAGAGTGTGTGAGCATAGTGTTGGTCCAATCACAACTATACATATACGATGAAGATTAAATCACTTGCCAGTTTACAACAGGCATTGGAAGAATTCAAGGCCATTTATCATTTTTCCAGTATCTTACACCTTTGCATCCCCTTTGGCCCGAATCCCAGAAGCAATAACCCCTCATTGCAACAAAACAGCTCATATTTATGTGAACTTGGTATTTATTCATATCTTCTTTTCTTTTGTATAATTTATCATTCCATGCTCCAGAAAGTCTATCAAGCAAGTAGTCTAAGATACTGATACTGGTATGAGAAGCTTTCCCTTGTTCCTGTTTTCAAACTTGGATTCCCAGAAATAGAATTGGAACATTGACAGTTTCCACCATGCCCATCATCTTCCTCCACGCTCCACTTGTCATCGTGACATAAATATTGTCATCACTGCACTGTATTTAGCAGCTCAGAAATAAGACTATTTTTCAATACTTAAAATTAAAAACGGTTATTCAATGCTTATTAACTAAGATGTAGTTTTACAGATATTTCACTTAGTGATACATATACAGAGAATTATTTTTATTTCTTAAACACTGTGTGGGTCAAAGTGACAGTGGTGTGTATTATCATACTAACAGGACTCTTGGATGTTTCTAATTGTTAGAAAACAGAAAAAAATATATTTATCACACAGTCATGCTTTAGAAATATACTACCAGTGATTGTTATTTTTCAATGTGAAATGTGATGTTATTTAAATAATTTATGGTTACAATTTAAATTTATAGGTCCGCAATTTATTGAACATGATCTTCCTTCCTCTGTCACCTTTCCCCATTCCTTTCTATGTTAACGTAATTAGAAGTTGTTTTATAACTCTGTCAGAATTGTTAAAATATTTAGAGCTTTAAAATATTAATCAGGAATCATTACATATTCTTTTAAAGACTTTCTGAGGAACTGACATGGAGGGAAATGAAAAATGAAATATCTCCCATAAAGTCATTGAAGGAAAATAAAACTCTATAAAATATCCATTACATGAAATGAATCCCAAAGGTGTTGAGATTTCTGGACTTGAACTAACCAGACTTCCTGGTGATGAATGTTACTTTGTGCTTTTTATGTTAAAAATGTATAGTTTTCAATTACAGAGGTTTAATTTACATTATAATTTAAATTGCTAATTCATTAACTTGAAACACTAAATTTCTGTTGCATTGGGAGTTTTTCTTTCCTATCAATAATGTATATCAATAAGCCCTGCTATAAAGATTATTAATTTATATAATGATGACTATTTGACTTTAATTCCCAGATTAGATAAACTTTCCATTAGAGAAATTTTACAACTCTCTGGATTTTTTTCTTCATAATAATATTTAATCATCATGGTTGTAATGTTCCCCAACATTTAAAAATAAATGGTATATGTTTAATATGGAAAACAAAAAAAAAATTAGGTAGGTGTTCTTTCAGGGCTCAAGGAGTGCTCCCCAAAAAGGTAGCAAAGCAGAACACTGATTAAAGTTGCTTTAGGTAATGTCTAAGCAAGAATTTCTCTGCCACCCTCACCCCTTTCTTGTAAAAAAAGGGAATAAATCCCCAGCAGAAGGGATGTAGTCCCTGAACTAAGAACTGAAAGAGACATTGCTACAGATAGTTATTTTAGGATCCTGTCTCATTTGTAAATAAACTCTGGTTAGCTCCTTGAATGAAAGTGAAAACTAAGAGTTGCAAGAATTTCTTTGTATAACAATGGTTTAAGTTGGTTGCTCAATTTTTATCACAGTCTCTTTCCTACAACACCTCCTATCGTGAAATCAGGACAGTCTTTCTCACGTTAATCTGTTTTGTGCAAAATTAACCATTTTCCAGTACTAAGAACACAGAAGCGTAAAGCAAGCTTTTTCTACCCAACAAATCCTTCCTGTATATCTTGACTTACAATTAATGACAGTTTTACTTTAAAACAAGTACTAGACAGAAAAGAGCCAACACATACTGAGTGCCAAGTTCCTCAATTATTTACACGTACACCCCTAAGAAGGTTTTCTTTCCTTTCTCTTGTCATCCCTTTTAAGTTTTCACTCTTTTATGGGACATGGGAAAGATAAAAATCTATGAAGAAAAGTCAAAACAAGCCAACGACCAAATTGAAGTACACAACCTGGGTCGGGGGGGTGAACCCCAGAGATGACAGAGATGTGAGATTCATATATAAATAAATTATTAATAAAAAAATAAAAGAAATTCACTCTTCCAACATTTGGCCTCACCTCTGTAAACACTGTGTCCAGTGTGAATGCCTCAAGGAATAATTGTTTTATGTTAGATTTTCTAATTTTTCTCAGCTTTATGGGGTATAATTGACATGCAAGAGCAACATACTGTACACATTTATCATTTACAACTCAGTACAGGTTGACATAAGATACCTGCAGGTATGTCAACACAATAAAGATATATTCATCCAAATTCCCAAAGTTTCCTCTAAGTCATTACAGTTATCATTTCTCCCTCTTAGACCTGCATCTTGCCTCCTACACCTGATCACTGATAATCTTTCTGTCAATTGTGGGCCTTTTATTTTTATTATTTTACTTATCTCTCTAGAGTTAAATAGCATACTACTGAACTGTCTTACACTCATCTTTTTCTCCCATGATCTGGCTCTCAGACAAGAGAAAGGCTGACAATTACAAAAAAGTATGTCTTACTACGTTCTGTTCCCCTTCTTATTATCAATGAAAACAGTATTTCTCAAAATTCAAATCATTTTATCACTCCATCAATTTTCTGTCTACTCACTTTGGCTATCTATCACCCATGGGTGATCAATGTACATTTTTTAGTTCTACAGGGCTTACAGTTTGAAGAAATCCTTCTGAAATTGTAAGATATTAACTGTCACTCTTAGTTTTCAGGTAGCAAAATTTTATAGTAGCTTTGATCCTTTCCCCCTTAGTATTTTAGTAATAACTGAGAGAGACAGCAAGAAGCATCCCTTATCAAATGCCATATGAAAGAGTAAACTTAAAAACAACATTGTACATCATTGTTCCAGGTAGATGAAAACAATGTAATCATGCTTTTCCCTATTTCAAGTCAAGAGCAATGCAGGGAAATGTGGTTTTCATAAACCACAGGCCTTTCATTCAAATGTTCATTTTAGTCTTACATGTCTGTATAGTAAGGGTGTAAACCAGATCACCCTAAAATATGCCACTGAACATTTGCATCTGCACTGTTTTAGCTGAAGGCAATGAGTATCAGTTTCAGGAAGGTTTACCTTTATCTCTCTCATAACTGCCTTAAGTAATTGAGATAAAGGGCCTGTTCCAGGAGCAAGCTGTCACCAAATTTCACTTCCAAGAATATGGGCTAAATCTGGTAGCCTGAGTCGGGGAAAGGAGGGGGGGAATTAGCAAGACCTGTCTCTACTTAGAATGGTAGACCTTAACTTTCCCCATCTTCGTGTGAATTGTCTTTCTCCCATTTGAAGTCCCAAACCCCGACTCCTTTCTCCCAAGCTCAGGGTGCATATAAACCCCAATTGTTGACTATGAAGGTGCCCCATATCTTTGTAACTTTCCTACATCTACAAAATCAGATTTGCTTTACTCCTGTTAATCTGTCTATGTCATTATAATCATTGGTTCAGAAGAAACTACAAGGGTAGAAAAAATGCTTTGTTTCCACTTTCAGAGTTAAATTCTGTGAGTCATAAAAACTGAAAACATCATTTAAATATAAATTGTACATCATCTAAATGAATATATGAACACACTTTTCATTTTAAAATCCATTACATCTGTCCTCTAATAATTAACTTTCATATATCTTCACTAGGGCAAGAAATATTTTAATTATTTCAAATTATACAAAGGAAGATTTATATTTATATTTTACAGCATCATCTACCCCGGGGTTCTCTCACCACTTTTTCACCCATGAACCAACCTAAGTTCTTGTGCTAATCCCTCCCCTGATTTTACCTACTTTCCCCTCACTTGCTCTATGTTTCAGTTTTGTTGACAGTTTTAAATTTTTCTTGTCCATTTGTTTTTTTCCCTCTACCCCTCATATAAGTGAGACCATCCAGTATTTCCCTTTTTCTTTCTTTTTTCTGTTGACAATATTCTTTCTAGCTCCATCCATCTTGCTGCAAATGACATAAGGTTGTCTAATATCACATAATGTATGTACACATACAGAAAGTTGTACCACAACTTTCTTACCCATTTGTCTGCTTGGGGACATTTGGGTTGTTTCCATATCCTGGCTATTGTAAATAGTGCTGCAATAAACATCTGAGCACAGGTCCTTTTGAATTAGTGGTTTTGTATCCTTTGGGTAGATTGCCAGAAGTGGGATTGCTGGATCAAATGTAATTCAATTTTCCATAGTTTGTGGGTTCTCCACAGTTTTCCATAGTGGCTGAACCAGTTGGCATTCCCACAGCAGTGTAAAAGTGTTTCTTTCTCTCCATGTGCTCACCAGCATTTGTTGTTGCCTGCTTTTTGTTGTTTTGTTTTGTTTATTATATGGGCCATTCTTACTGGTGTAAGATGGTATCTCATTGTGGTTTTGATTTGTATTTCCCTGATTATTAGTGATGTTGCACATTTTTTAATGTCATTTTATTGGTCATTTGTATTTCTTATTTTGAGAAGTATCTTTTTAGCTCTTCGTACTATAATTTGACTGGGCTTTTTGTTTCGTTTCTGTTATGTTGTGTGAGTTCTTTTTGGATCTTTGTTTTCACATCCTTATCACTTGTATGAAGAGCAAAAAATTTTCCCATTAGCAGGAGTTTTTGTTTTGTTTTGTTTTGGTTGTTGTCTCTTTTGCTATACAAAGGCTTTTTAGTTTGATATACTCTCAGCTGTTTATATTTCCTTCATTTTTTTTTTTTTTGCATCTGTAGATGTGTCCTAAAAGAGGTTGCTGAAGTGTTTTGCCCATATTTTCTTCTATGTATTTTCTGGGTTCAGGTCTTACATTCAAATCTTTTACCCATTTTGAGATGGTGTGAGGGAGTAGTCTAGAGTCATTCTCTCACACGTAGCAATCCAGTGTCCCCAGTACCATTGGTTGAAGAGATTATTCTTGTTCCATTCTGTGTTTTTTGACCCTTTGTCAGAGATCAATCAATCAAGCACATATGGTTTTATTTCTGGACTTTCAATTCTATTCCATTGGTCTCTGTGTCTGTTTTAATTCCAGCATGATGTAGTCTTAATTATTATGGCTTTGTAGTATAATTTAAAGTCTGGCAGTACAGTCTCTCAATTCTCTCTCCTTTTGATCAGAAGAGCTTTGCTATTTGAGTTTTTTTTTATTATTCCACGTGAAATTTAATAGTTTGTTATATTTGTTAAATATATTGTTAAATGTGTTATATTTCTTTAAAGAATGTCATTAAGATTTTTACTGAAATTGCATTAAAGCTGTAGATTGCTTTTGGTAGGATGACCATTTTGATAATGTTGATTATTCTAATCCATGAACACGGTAAATCTTTCCATTTCTTTGTATCTTCTATATCTTTTAGCAATGTTTAATAGTTTTCTTTGTATAGGTCTTTCACTTCTTTTGCTAAGTTTATTCCCAGGTATTTAATTTGTTGGTACACTTGTAAATGGAGTGGTTTTCTTAATTTCTTCAACTGAATTTTTTGCATATAAGAAGGCAACTGATTTTTGTATATTGATATTATAACCAGCTACCTTACTGAACTGGTTTATTATTTTCATTAGTTTTCCTGTAGAATTTTTAGGATTTTCTATATAAATAATCATGTCATCTACAATCAGTGATAATTTTACTTTTCTTTCCCTAGTTGTATTCCTTGTATGTCCTTCTCTTGCCCTATTACTGTAACTAGGACTACCAGTATTATATTGAAAACAGTGGTAAGAGTATAAATCCTTGCCTTGTTCTGATCTCAAAGGGAAGACTTTTCAGTTTTTAATCATTTAGAATGATATTGACTGTGTGTGTGTTTGTCACATATTCCTTTTGTTATGTTAATGTACATTCCTTCTAGCCCCATAATTTCGAAGACCTTCATCATAAATAGATGTTGAACTTTGCCAAATACTTTTTCAGCATCCACTGATATGATCATGTGGTTTATTTTTCTTTTTGTTGATGTGTGGGATTACATTAATTTATTTTTGGGTGTTGAACTGTTCTTTTTTTCCCTGGGATAAATTCCATTTGATCGTGGTGTATTATCTTTGATGATTGTTGGATTCTATTTGCTAAGATTCTTTTGCATCTATCTGTATTCATTAGGGAGATTGGCATGCAGTTTCCTTTCTTTGTTTTCTCTTTGCTTGGTTTTGGTATTAGTGTGATGCTGGTTTCATAAAATGTATTTGTTGTTGTTTCTGATTTCTCTAGATTTTGAAAGAGTTTTTGCAAGATAGGCACCAGTTCATCTCTGAACGTCTAGTAGAACTCATTCATAAATGTATCTGGTCCACAGCTTTTATTTTTGATGAGTAATTATTACTGTTTTAATGTTGCTGCTTGAGATTGGTTTAAGTTTTCTATGACTTCTTTATCCAATTTTGGATAGAGGTACACTTCTAAAAATTGTATCTTCATGGTTATTCAACTCTTTTGCCTATAGATGTTCATAATAATCTCTTTCCTCTGTATTTCTGCTTTGTCATTTGTAATTTCTCCTCTTTCATTTATGTTTCAATTTATTTTAGTTTTCCTCCCTTTTTTGTGAGTCTGGCTAGAGATTTAGCTACTTTGTTTATCTTTTCAAAGAACCAGCTTTTTGTTTTATTTATCTTTTCAGTTGTCTTTTTTGTTTCTATCATTTATTTCTGCTTGAATTTTGATTATCTCATTCCTTTTATTTGTCTTTAGATTTTTCTGTTGTTTTTTTTTTCTCTAGCTCTCTTATATGTGAAATTGGGTTGTTTCTTTGGATATTTTCTTTCTTATTTCTTGATGTGGGACTGTATTGCTGTATATTTCCCTCTTATTACTACTGTCTTTGCAGCATCCCATCTATTCGGGAAGGCTTTTTCCTCATTGTCATTCATCTCAAAATGACCTTCTGTCTGTCTAACCCCCACTTTGAGGAGAGGATTCCCTGGCCTTGGTCTGTTGTAGTCTGGGGTTCTGTGTGGTAAGTGCCCTGATAAGCGCAAGGGGGTGATCAATCTGCATTAAGGTACCTGCAGGTTACCTGGAGTGAACTTCTGTGTTCAGCTGTTAGGTTCTTCTAGGTTGTGGCCCTTGGGGTGAAGGCACTGGGCTTAATGGGCTACTCTTCCCAAGGTCTCTCTCTTTCGAAGTTGTGGCTCAGGGAGAGGTAAGAGATAGAAAAGAGGAAATAAAAGGAAAACTTAAGGGAAGAAGAAAAAGAAGGAAAAAAGACAGAAGATGAAAAAAGAAGAAAAAGAAAGAAAAAATACAAAATTGGGCAGTGTTCAAAGGAAAAAAGAGGAAGAGGAGAAAGAAAAGTATGAGAGAAAAGAAAGGGAGGGTAAAAAATGTAAAAAGTTTTTAAATAATGGAAAACAATAGAAATGGGGAGAGAGGAAAACAAAAACAGAGCTGAACGTAACCACTAGAACCACAGATGGGGAAAAAACTCAAGACAAAACTAACAAGCCAAATAACAACAACAAAAAAAAGCGTGTGTAGAGATGGGCATCCCCCCTCCCTCATCCCCTTCACCCAAGGTGGAGGATTCTTCCCTGCTGCGTTATCTGCACGCTTCAGCTAAGCTTACTCACAAGTGTCCCTGTGGGAGAGGGGGAATGGTACCTAGCTGGGGGAATGGTCCCTAGAGGGCAAGCTTTGAATCTTCCCAGCTGGGATTTCAGGGGTATGCGGGGAGGAGTACTTCTGCTCCTGTGCCCAGTGTTTAGCACAGGGAAGGGCTTCTTCACCTGTGAACCTGCAATAGTATCACAGAGTCTCGATGCCCTGAATCTCCCCAGCAATCAAAGTGGCCCCAGGTGCAGTCAGTGTGGTTTCAGAAGGCTGTGGGTGCCCTCTCTGGGGGTCACTGATGGCCGATGTTGTGGTCCCCACTTCCCCGAGGACTGCAAGCAGCTGTAGTGGTGCTGCAAGGTTTCAGTCTCTTGAATCCTCCCAGCATCCAAGGTGTTACCATCTGAGGCTAGTTGGTGCTGGGATTGAAGGCAAGGTTGCTAATGCCCCTGTTGATGGCACTGTTGCTGTTAATGATGATGAAAGCAGTGGTTCCAGATGGCAGTGGGTGCCTCGCCTCAGTACACTAGAGCCAATATGGAAACTGGATCCAGAGGAACTTTAAGCAGTCAAAGTGGTGCTATGTTGTCTCATTCTCTGGAGTCTCCCCAGAAGCCAAGGTGTCCACAGGTGGAGTCAGCTGGCATTGGGGTTGGAGGCGATGTAGCTGCTGCTGCTGCTGCCACCAGTAATGATGACTATGATTCCAGCTGTCTGCGGGTGCCTCCAAGGTGGTGCACTAGTGACCAATATGACTTGGCCTCAAGGAGTTGCTGCTCTCTGAATCATTCGATGCCCTTGTGCCTTCACTCTCTGGATTTTGGTCTTCCTGGAGGTAATCTGCTGACCTGTTGCAAGAGTCTGAGATTTTCTGGGATGTTGAATCATTCCTTTTCCCCTGTTTTTAGTTATATTTTTCAGGAGAGTGGTTGTTTTCAGTCTCCCTATTCCACCATGTTGTGTATGTGTCTGGAAGACTTACTTATATATTTTTAAATATTTTAGTTTCTTAAATTTATAAGACAAGAATCAGCATAATTATTCTTGGATAGTCTAACTATGGTTTGCATTTCCAAACTTGTAATTAATTTTATTATATATCCCAGGAAAAAAAGTGGCATAATAACATAAGATTTTAGATCTCGTTGAGCATAAATAAATTCAAATTAATAGACAAATAATTATCCTTTTCTACTGCTACATGCATCACCTAATTAAAGAATGAATAAAATGTCACTGCAAAGAGAGTGACATTTGTTTAACAAGAAATCATTAACCATGTGTCTATTCTTTGTGAACTCAGAAAAAGCTGTGGAAAAGAGGATTCCTGATAATCTAGCAACTATCTCAGTTCACTTTAATCCACACACCATAGAAAAAACAACACTTTATGGCTATTATTTGAACATATAATGACTTATTTTCCCTGAAAAATAATTACAAAAAAAAAAAACAAACAAACAAAGACAAAGTGTACTGAAAGGATTATATCTTGTTCTTATTTTTGTGAAAATTGTTAGCTAAAACTTTTCAAAAAGAATCTTGGTTTATAGATCTTATCATTAACCATCTGATTATATTGATGCAACTATGATTTAGATTAGGTATACACTGAAATACTTAGCTACTTGTATTCAATGCTGCATTCATTAAGAATCAGTAATTACTTATCAAATTATCAATAGTGGACATGAAGTTTTGCTTTTATTAAAATACTTCATAATAATGTTTTTAAAAAATGTTGGTGAATTTAAATTTCATGAGTTTTGACCTTACCCAACACTTCATTATCTAACTAGGATCAAGAATAGGCAAGTCTTATGTAGAACTGAAAATAAGTAAGTGTTTCTTAGTGGCCCTACAAATTTCCTTATGTACTTAAAAATGTCAACTAGGCCCAGGCATAGACAAATCTTATGTCCTTAAAAAAGTCACCTTATCACTTTCTAGAAACTTCTCATGAGTCTTAATATTTTCCTAGTAGTCCACAACTGCACTCTTTTTCTGTTACTTGTACTTTATATTTTCTCAGAATTCTCCGACTTAGAGCATACTCTCATTGCTAGAATAAATGTTAACACAGATTTAGTTCTGATTTGCTATTTTTCTCCATATTTTCATTAATCTACTACATATGAAAATAATGCATGGGATAAATTTTGGTAGTATATCAAAAATTATATATATATATAATATATATTTATATATTATATTTATATATTATGTATTTATATTTATATATTAAATATATAAAATTTATATATATTATATATTTATATTTATATATTATATATATAATTTTAAACAACAAATTGTTAAAGGAATTAAATTCAGGGTGAATATGTGGTCCTACTTCACAATGGCAAACATTAAAGTAAATGGGTGGTTTCTGAAGAGTGTAGCCACAACTTTCTTCCTCACTTTAGCACTTTATATTTTCTTTCTTTTCATTTTTATTAATTTATTTTAATTTTTAGTTGATTGCACATATTTATTATGTGTCTACCCTGAGGTTCTACCACCACTTTGTCAATCATGAACCATCACCTTAATCTCTCCCAATTTTACCCTATTCCCCTCTCTGCTCTATTGTTTCAGTTCTGCTGACAATTTAAAATTTTCCTTGTCCTTCTGTTTATTTTCCCCACGTCCTGCATATAAGTGAGGTAATTCAGTATTTCTCTTTTTCTATCTGACTTATTTCTGTTAACATGATTCTTTCTAGCTCCATCCATGTTGCTGCGAATGACATAAGGTTGTCTAATATTCCATAATGTTTATGTACCACAACTTTCTTACCCATTTATCTGCTTGGGGACATTTGAGTTGTTTCCATATCCTGGCTATTGTAAATAGTGCTGCAATAAACATCTGAGTACAGGTGTCCTTTTGAATTAGTGTTTTTGTATCCTTTGGGTAGATTCCCAGAAGTGGGATTGCTGTATCAAATGTAATTCAATTTTCCGTAGTTTGAGGGTCCTCCATACAGCTTTCCATAGTGGCTGGACCAGTTTGCATTCCCACCAGCAGTGCAAAAGTGTTCTTCATTCTCTACGTCCATGTCAGCACTTGTTGTTGCCTGTTTTTTATTTGTTTGTTTGTTTGTTTTTTAATACAGGCCATTCTTACTGGTGTAAGGTGGTATCTCATTGTGGTTTTGATTTGCATTTCCCAGATCATTAGTTGTGTTAAACATTTTTTCATATGCCTATTGGCTATTTGTATTTCTTCTTTGGAAAGGTGGTATTTTTTTTTTTAATTTTCTCCATTTTTTGACTGGGGTTTTTGCTTTGTTTGTCTAAGTTGTATGAATTCTTTGTGGATCTTTGTTATCAGATCCTTATCACTTGCATGGAAAGCAAAAATTCTTTCCCATTCGGTTGGATTTCTTTTAGCACTTTACATTTCCCAAAGCTTCTGTGTTGTTGTTAATTCCTCACAATTTCCCATTGTACAAATGTTAACATTGCAACCCAATGGTGATTTCAACCTTATGTTTGAGAGCATGCTCAGGCCACAGTCTTATTGAATCAGTCTTTTCCAAACCTTCCTGGGTTTCTTAGTGGTGGTGCCAGTAAATAATTTTATAAGAATGCCGTTACTTTGACCTTAAATGAACCCAAATAAATCTCACATATACCTTCTGAATCTCTCCCTATTTTCCTTCCATAAAGTTCCCGAAGTCACCATTTCATCTCAGTTACACAAGAGTGCTTTCTGTCTGTTGAATGTTCCACATAATCTCCACAGACACACAACCCCTTAAAAATTATTCGATCTTGCCAGGTGATGGAATAACCTTATTAATTTATTTTAATTTTTAGTTGATTGCGCATATTTATTACATGTCTATAACCTTCCGTCCATGCATGGATGCCAAGCGTACCATTGCCACATGCTTGCTCTGGGGTCCTTTCCTATTCACAATATAGGTCTACCTTTAGGTTAGAAAGTCCCAGAGCATTTCCTTAATTCTACAAAAAAAATTATTTTACATTTAGGATATATTTAATCATAATGCTATTTACAACCAGTGCTCACATTTTTTACAGGTTGATTGCAAAGTTAGAGTGTTTGCATCAGTTTCCCTAAAATGCTCCTATTAAATAATATAGAGAGATATTACAGTTTTTTTTTTGAAAAAAATGCAGTCATATTTCAAAAATAGTCTTAAGCAACCTTCATTATCTTATGAGATTGTGATTAGTACCATAGCTACTTAGAAGAAACTGGAGGGAAAAAAAGAAGGTGCTGATATATTACTAGGTGGAAGAACAAATGAATAAATCCATCAAGTCTTTTATGGGACTGAACACTCCCTCTGTGACAATTAGCTCGTGCCTGCATATGTCAGAGGACTCTGTTGCAGTGCCTTCTGCCCTCTCTAATGTCAGCGTCCCTGGATTTAATGGGGCTTTTATTTTCTGCTTTGACTTTCCCATAAGACTGCTTACCTCTTACAAGTCTTTGCTTTTCAGTAAACCTGTGGAAGCCTTCTGCTGCCCTCTGCTGGTCAGGGCTAGTGGCTGAGGTTAATTTTTCAGATTTCCATCATATGTCAGAACAAATAGAAGGTAAAGATAATGCAAGGAGATAGCAACAGCCAATGGCAACGTGCATACTGTGCTTAATATGTAAGGAGGATATTATATCTATAATACTAGCAATCTATTCTATGTGATTCATTTTCCTTTTGAACAAGCATTTATGTTTTGCATTTGCTTAGATTTGGACTAGGTCTTAAAAGAATTCGTGAATAAATAAGAAAACATGGGGAAGTTACAATGACTAAATACAGTATATTACAAGAGATATTTTGATTTTATATGTATAATTTTATGGTGACAAATTGGACAACCATGAAGTAATAGACAGGTTCTTAGAAACACACAGCATGCCAGGACTAAATCAGGAAAAAAATAGAAAATCTGAGACAGCCTAATGAGTAAGGAAACTGAAACAGTAGTCAAAAGCTTCCATCAAAACAAGATCCCAGGGTCAAAAAGTTACAGATTAATTCTATTGAAATTTCAAAGAAGAATTAATACCAATCCTTCTTAAACTCTTGTAACATTATAAAAGAAGAAAAAAGTCCCATATGCATTAATGAAAGAAACAGTATCCTGATTCTGAAATCAGATAATGACATCAAACAAACAAACAAAAATACCTTTGATCAACACAAATGTAAAGGTGTTCAACAAAATGCTACTAAACCAAAGTCAACATTACATGAAAGAATTGTAGAACATGAACAACAAGTGGGATCTATTCTAAGAATGCAAAGAAGCAAAGATAACATACACAAATCAGTGATGTCAGTCCCTTGTCAGATTTATGGTGTGTAAATATTTCCTGTCTTTCAGTATGGTGTCTTTTTGTTTTATTCATAGTTTCTTTTGCTATGCAGAAACTTTTTAGTTTGATGCAGTCCCATTTGTTTATATTCTCAGTTGTGAGAGTTATATTCTCTGTTGTGGCAAATGAATCCACAAAATATTACTAATTCAAATGTCATGGAGTACTTTGGCATTATTTTTCTTCCATATAATTTATGATTTTAGGTCTTCTCCATGTTTTCTTACCCATTTTGAGTTAATTTTTGTGCATCATGTGAGATAATAGTCAACTTTCATTCTTTTGCATTGACTACCCAGTTTTCACATTTGTTCAAGAGACTTTTTTTTCTCCAATGTGTGATCTTGGGTTCTGTGTTGTCCATATAAGTCTGGGTCTATTTCTGGGCTTTCAATTCTATTTTTTGATCTGTATGTCTGTTCTTATTCCAGTACCATGCTGTTTGTTGTGAACTTAATGTAATATATATGTATGCATGTTGGTTTTCAATCAATTAAAACATACAGTATTAAAATGCAATATGCATTATGTCAAAAACAAACTTTGAAAAATGTTCTTACTTAAACACTGGGTGGTTGTTGGTCTACCACTTTTGCATATGCTATTCCTACAAAATAAACCTTTGCATTTATTAAAAATAAAGATAAGAATATCTTATCCCCCAGAAGGGAATTTGAATCTTTTTGGCAGACTCTTATTCAATCAGTAACCCTTATTAATATAGCAATAAACTAATATAACCTATGTTTTCATATTAGGTTGGGGGTTCCTGTTCCACTAATTGTCGTGCCTTACCAACTATATGCTCTATATTGCCAATTAAATCCACATATGTTCTTGACAGCCCATTGAAAATGGTAATAGTCATTCTTGTCCCATAAACAGTAACAATGTCACTTCTATGATGTTCGTCAACAATTTCACTCTAATGTATCTCTTCTTTAAGTATAATTATGAGTTGAAATACATTTCTTTGACCTACTTTTGTATTTGTCTAGATTCTCTAAATTTTCTATTGCAGATATTGTTACCCAAGGGAGCAAAATTTTATATCAGTAGCTCTGCAAAGTTAACTAATTAAAATTCATATGTAACTGAAGGAATGCATTACATAAAACAGAGAGGAGAGCTTCGGTGTTCTTTCAGTTAAAATGAGGATGATATCATATACACATACATCACATTAAGTTTATGGTAAGGCTATGTCTACCTCGATTTTTCAATTTTTCTTTTAGATATTAAAAAAAGTCTATTTTGGGTGATTAATTCTATGAGTTATAAAAAATGTATGATTGCATACATTACTCAAAAGTTAAAATATAAGTTACACCTTCTAAAGTTTTGTCTTGCTACAGCTTTATATGTGGCCCCTGAACTCAGTCTTGACTTGTGGCAATACCCCTGCATCCATAATAGTTTATGACTGAATTTATAAAGTATGTGACCTTTTAGACTGACTTCAATATTGCCTTTGAAGTGTATCTGTTATTGTATATATCAATAATATATTTCTATCACTGAACAGTGTATCTGTGCATGGGTATATCACATATGGTTACTTCGTTCAAAGGTTGTTTCTAGTTTTTGAATATTAAGAATGAAGTAGTTATAATTACTATAGGTTTTATGTGGACATAAACAATATTTTAACTGCCTATCAAGTAGTAGAATGCAATACTTGTGTTATTAAGTGTGTATTTAACTATAATTAACTATCAGGCCGGGCACGGTGGCTCCTGCTTGTAAGCTTCAGCCTATGAAGCGACCGGGGCTAGGGATCGCGGTTCGAGCCCTGCCTGGGGCCCGTAGTGAGACTTAGTTCCAAAAATAATAATAATAATAACTGGGTGTGGTGGTGCGCACCTGTAATCCCAGCTACCTGGGAAGCTAAGGCTGGGGATTGCTTGAGTCTGGGTACCCTGGGCAACGAGAGCCTGCGGTTCCACGGGCAAAAATAGCAAGACTTAGTCTCAAAACAAACAAACAAACAAACAAAAAAACTATAATTAACTATCAGACTTTAAGTCTGTGTGGCATTTTCCATTCTCACAAAAAAATCTGGGCATTTCAATTGCTTTATGTTGGCTAGCACTTATCACAGAATTTAAAAGTTATTCTAGCTTTAAAATTGCATTCCATTGAGTATCTTGATTAGCACTTCTCAAATTATTAATGATTCTGACAATACTTTCATGGTTAATTTATCTGTGTATGTCTTCTTTCTTGTGGTATTTGTTCAATTTTTTGATCCTATATTTTGAGTGAATCTAAAATCTAATTGAGAATTTTTGAGTGTTCTTTATCTACAAATCAACATATATCAAATAAATATTTCTTCATTTTACAAAAGATTTGCTTGATGTTCATTTTACTTAAATACTCAAAATGGGTGTATTTTGAGTATGTAAAAAAAATTTTTTTTTGCCTCCAAGAAATCTTTTCTTAATAAAATATGTAAAAAAAAAATTCAAAACAGTTTCCTTGTGAAATAATTACAGGCTTACATTCTGCATGTTGCCACAGACTCACTTTGAATTAGTTATTATATGAAATGTGAAATATGCAATATTTCATATATTTCGTATATGGATATACAAAGTTTCAAATCATTTTTTAAGTAACTTTTTGTTTCTTCATTGAACTTCCTTTCAGTTTTGTCAAAAACCAGTCAACCACCTTTACTTGAATCCATTTGAGACATTCCCTTCTGCTGTATTTTTCATTGACTTGGTAATTATAGCATTAATTTTGATCTTTAAATCATGTAATAAGACTAGGACAAGTATTCTCTTCCTTTTCACAATCGTTTTGGTTATTTTATTTCCTATGCTGTCTATTTACTTTTAAAAATAGCATGCCATGAACTACAAAAAGATGCTGCTCAGATTTTGACCTCTTACAGGATTGTATATGAGATAATAAGTTTTCTGGATCTCTATTTTTAATTGATAGCCATAACAGTTAGTTGTTGAATCACAACCCTTTAATAAAGTAAGTACTTCAACCAGTTCAAATACAAATCTGATTTATTTATTTTTTTAACATTAAATAATTTATTTAAATATAGACTTTACATCTTTGTAATTCCCAGGATTCACCCCGCACACCCTCCCTGATCATTCCCCCTCTGCCCCAACCCCTCACTCCACCCCCCCACCCCGCCACCTGGAGTTGTGTACTTTAATTTGGTTTGTTTGTTTGTTTGCTTGTTTTGTTTTTGACTTTTCTTCATAGCTTTTTGTTTATCTTTCCCAAGTCCCATATTAATAGTGAAACCATTTGGTGTCTGTCTTTATCTTTTTGACTTGTTTCTGCTAATATGATTTCTTCTAGGTGTGTCCATGTTATCATAAATTCATCTAATTTGTTGTTTTTAATTAATGAGTAATATTCCATTGTGTATATATACCACATCTTTTTTTAGCCATTCATCTGTTTTGGGACATTTGGGTTGTTTCCATGTCCTTGCAATTATAAATAGTGTTGCAATAAACATGCGGGCACAGGTGTCCCTTTGTACCCATACTGAGGTTTCCTTTGGGTAGATTCCTAGAAGAGTGATTGCTGGGTCAAAGGGTAGTTCCATTTTCATTTGTTTGAGGGTCCTCCACACCACTTTCCATAGTGGCTGGACCATTTTACTTTCCCACCAGCAGTGTAAGAGCATACATATCTGATTGTAAAGCCAAATAGGTATATTTTTCCTTATTTTGTATAGTTGTCATAAATCCGTTACAATACAGTGGAATTTCCACCAGAAAAATTACTAAATTATCATTTAATATTCATAATTTAATTAACGCAGAAGGAAAGTCTTATATTTATCAACCAGCACCACTTTTGTTCTCTTATCAAAATTGTCAATAAATCATTCTTTTAATCCATAAAGACAATTGCCCAGCCCTTATAAGGTAAACTTTCACTCCACAAGGAAATTGCCATAGGATTCAGATTCTGATTTGAAACTTTGTCACTCTTGCCCCTCAGCAACTTAAATGGGTTGTTGCAATGACCTGTGGAGTTCACATTTGTCATTTTAATCCCTAGCTTTTCAAACTGCTATTGTTCTAAGCATCATGTTTTCTTCATTGTCTGCATTCAGAATTATATTGATTTTATATTTGGTTTTCCACTCTTTGATATTTTACTCTCCAAAATGTGTTGAATTTCTTTGATTTGCAGTTTTCACTTTTAACCAAATATGAGAAATTTTGTTCTGAGTCAAATTATCTTTCCTTTTGTTTAAATGAGGTGACATTAGTTCATAACTTTGTTTGTGATGCAAAGGTATAGGCACCCACTTGAGGTATTGTTCACACACCACACCCACCCACACCCATCCCCTTCTACCACCTTCCACAGAGCTCCCTAGGCCCTGGGCTTTTTCCCCTCCCCCTTCCAAATCCCCACCCCCCTCTCTGGTAGCCTCTTTTCTAAAGTCAGATTTCTAGGGCTTTTTATTGGTTTGGCCCTATCTAACTCTTTGTTTTGTCTTTTATCACTTTCTAGGACTCAAAAATAATAAATATAAGACTTCTTGATGGTATCCCAGACCATTATTTCCTTGATCTTTCTTTTCACTGATCTTCAAATTGGGTAAGTTCTGGTTGACATATCATCAACCTTTTTGACATTTTCATCTGTCTCAAACATTTTGCTGTTACTTCACAGTGAAATTTTATTTCAGGTATTTTTTCAGTTATGACAGCTTTTTTTATTATTTTTTATAGTTTCTATTTCTTTGGTGAGAATTCTGTCTTCCTTTCCTTTCAGTAGTTTCCACCTCTACCATGTGCAGCATGGTTTTAATGTCTATTTTAAAATTGTTATAAACTTGAGGTTTCCTAATTGGTCACTTTTTTACTTTTCATATGGCAAATAATTTTTTATTGGAACTTGAACTTTTTCAATAAGACACATGATTCTTTGATAACCACTTGGTGAATAGAAAATGTCGGTCTGATTGCCTACATTTGCAAACAATTAAGCCTATTTGACTAATTGCACAAATTTATCTCACCTTTGTAAGAGGGACCTTCCATTATTTGCTGAGTTTTCATAGTTTTAACTGTGTTATATATGCACCCTACAGTTGCCTTTTAGGGGTTCATCTGAAATTTGGGAAGTTTTCATGAGTGACCAACAGTGTTTTCTCTAAAGAACTATGTGATTTTAGATTTTGTGAACAACATATGGTCTCTTTGTATATTTGTTCTCTGTTCATTGAGTGCTTACCTAGCTGTTCTCTGCCCTTAAAGATATAAAAAAGATTCTCAGTTTATGGACTATACTAAGTATATCCATGGGCTATGTTGTTTGGTGGGATGTAGTTTTACAAACACGTTTTATAGACTATTTGGTTCTTAAAGTTCTGCAGCGCTTGTGGAATCTGTTTTATGAAAGGCAAGCTCAGGGGTAAACCTGAAACACGAGATCAGAGGATAAGGCTCTCCTCTCACCAGAGTATCTTCCTACTCTCTGGATCCCAGAGAGTGGGGGGCCACTTTCCAAAGAAAGATTTCTGACCTCCCTCCCACACACCCTGAGCCTCACTTTTCCACACATTTCCATACACACTGAGCTCTATAGGAGGAAACAAAATACTCAGGACCGAATGCCTGGGTTCACTGGCAGGTGTGGCACATCAGTGTTAACTGCTGACACCTGTGCAGCCCAGTGTTGGATGCACCCCAGAAGCAGGACAAGAGGACACACTTGTGTTCCCTTGGACCCTCCAACTTGTAACTGATACTGTCCTTTTTTGTGTTCGCCTGTAGTTTTCAGTGGGACGACCCAGGGAAATGAATAGGGAAAAAATAAAAAGGGAAATCACCTGTAAATAATTGTTTCATCAGCTTCACTTCCTGGCCCTTTCTGCCCTCTATCGTTTCCTTGGTGAGTCCAGGGCTTCCAGATGCAGTAGATGAGAGAAGTTAGATGAAATGCGTTTGCTTTGTCTTTACTGACAGCGGGTCACTCCACAGAAGGTTTTGAGTCATCTTTAAGCAACTTGCAGATTTTTTTCATGTTTGCATTTTAAAGACCTATCCATTTCAAAATGTGTGGGATGATGTGGGAGAACTGAATCCACTAAAGCCCTGACAATGTATGTTTCATTGAGGTTATAGATCCACAATCCAAAATGGATTTTATGTGGAGCTTTTATTAAAAGTTTATTTATAAAAATGATAGTGTAAAATTGCCAAAGTGTTGGCAATAGCTAGAGCCATGTATGACAAATATGGGGAAGTAGAAGATAATTTTAAACTACATTGTTTCCACTTGTGTTAAGGAAACGGAAGTGCTCTCTCTCTTTCTCTCTCACTCTCTCTCCCTCCCTCCCTCCCTCCTCACTTTATTTCAGACAATACAACAAAGCTAGAAGTTGGTGGTGAAAAAAATTAAAAATGTGAGTCAAAAATATGTTTACATTGTTTCGATAGCTTTTGTATAGCCAACCTTGCTAAGTAATGGGTTCAGGGCATAGACATTCATGAGCAGAAGGAATTTCTCTGGTGTAAAACTGAATTGGGTAAGAAGCATATAGCTTTCCAGGTAGAAAGTCTACAGAATGTTAACTCACAAAACTATCAACACAAGCAATGCTCCTTATGAAAACATCTACCTCAGAATTTTACAGTACAGAATGTCTACAATATTTACAATGTAGCAAAATACTGCTACAATATTTACAGTCAATATTTTAAAAACTGCTTATATGTAATTTTAATTTCAAATTCATTTTTATTATGTGTAATTAAGCAGTTGCACATTTAGTTAATTTACAAGGAAGAATTCAACATCAAACTAAATATTAAAACAGACTTCCTCTTTTAAGACCCTAATACAGACAAATCTAGTTACTAAGCATGAAATGACTTAATATTGTCTACTATATATTTTATATGTTATTATATATTTTAATAAATAAAAGAAGTTGTTACAGCTGCATGCATTAATATGATCTCAAAACAAAACTTAAGCAGATAAGATAAATAATGTGAGGACTGGTAGGATTTTATAGATGTCTAAACAGAACAGTCTTCATGAAAATTATAAATTGTTTATAGTCCTAAAACAGTTGGTCTTAGTAACAAACTGGTATCTTCTTGCATGCTTTAGAAACCAATTCTACAGTTGTTGTTTGTTTCATAATTTAGGGGGAAAAGAAGTAGAGTGAGAAGCAGTTTTGCAATAAAATTCAAGTCATCCTCTGAAAATTTGGTGCTATGAAAAACAGTGAAATACAAGCTTGCTCTTTGTTTTCTTTTTTTGTAAAATTAAATCCATTTGTTCACAGGCGAGTACTGAAAAATGTCTAACAATATCCTTCAAAACACAATGGAAGCAAAAAATCCTTCTGCTAGTAAAATAAACATTTCTTAAGCATCTGTTACAGCTTCTAATTGCCAGAATTTACAGAATTTTGACTGGGAAAGAGCAATATAAAGAGATCTTAACTACAACATAAGAGAGTGGAACTAATAGTGATGAGAACCTTCACTACAGGCAGAGCAGGTTGAGGAGAAATTCTAATTATAGGATTTTTTTTAATATTAAAGCTTATTTTTATCTATTTTGTATAGCTCAAATGATTTTATATACTTTTTATTTTTATATTTGTTTATTTATTTATAATATTAAATAATTAATTTATGCATAAATTTTACATCTTTGTAGTCCCCAGGGTTCACCCCCCACCTTCCCTCCCTGACAGTTCCCACCCTCTCCCCCTCACCCCCAGTTGTGTCCTTCAATTTGGTTGTTAGCTTGTTTGACTTTTCCTTATGGCTTTTTGTTTATCCTTCCCATGTCCCATATATTAGTGAAATCATTTGGTTTCTGTCTTTTTCTTTCTGACTTGTTTCTGCTAATATGATTTCTTCTAAGTACATCCATGTTATCAAAAATTGGTAGATCTCTTTTGAACAAACTCCATTCTGTTTCATTAGGTGAAGTCACAGAGATTTGAAGACTTACCATTTATATCTGTAAAGTTTTTGCAACTAATAAATTTCTGTCTGTATTTTAAAATCCTACACATGTTTGTTTCTCTATGACAAATTAATTGGTAAAGTAGGGTAGGCATTTGTCTAAGGAAAACCTTAGGCAGAAGTTTTTGAGTGATGTTGTTACCGGGAATCATTATTATAGATTCAGAAGAATTGACCTTACAGCACTAAAGGAGAAACAAAATACATAAATACTCATTGTCTTCCCCTAAAATTAATAATGTTTATATATTATGCCCTGAAACTCCTTATATTATTGTTCCTTTTATGAAGAAAAAACACAATTTAAAAATAAACTCAATTATTTTTACATTCTACTTGTTACAAAAGTGTGTAATAAATACATGATGTGTACTTTTAATCAAATGAAAGTCAGAATATTTTCAACACTAGTTGAATAATAGCTTTGATAAGCCCATCCTCTATTTGTTGCAATGCAATCAGTTACCAAATTATTTTATGAAATTATTTGATTTTTCTAATGAGTAGTGCAGAGCAAATTTTAGATATGTCTAAAATAATTCTGCGTTACCAGCCCAGAGGTCCACAAACTAAATGGTTTAAAATAGTAGAACTATTCTGGAGTTTGGAAATTCAAAATCAAGGTGTTGACAGACCTAAAACCTGTGAAGAACATCCTGGCTTCTGGATGTTCAGGCAACCCTTGTCTTTTCTTGGCCTGCGACTGTTGACACCTCAGACTGTTTCTGCCATCAACTTAGAATGTTGACCATCTGTCTTCTAACAAGGATAATATAAATATACACATGCACACACACATACATACATACATACTTACTTACTTACATACATACATACATACATACATACATACATATACTTTGTTTCTATCCTAAGAAGTAATCCTAGACTTAGCATTTCCACATCAGTATGTTTCTATTTTATTATAAATGAGAGTTCATCTTTCCCTTTAGATAGTACCTCAGAAGCCATAGAAACTGCCTGTTTATATTACCTCTTCTCTCCTTCCTCTTCATAAACCTTCCCAACAGAGTGAAGGTACATTTTACTTTTATTAGACCATAAAACTTGGTACAATACATTTCATCCTTTTACGAATTGTCTTGAGAACATTTTAATTGCATTTCACTGTGCCTGGGTGTCAGATATGTTCTTTTATGACCTACTCTTCAAACCCTCACTCATTACTCTTCTCAGTTTCTCTACTAATGAGCAATATTGTATTTCTTGGGATCTTTTGTCATTCCTAAGGCTGTAAACTTCTCTGTTCAGGTATTTTTGCTTGTGTGTGCTTGTGTTTAACCACATCCTTCAATCTCACTCTTAGAGTTCCTTTACTAATTCTTTTATGAATCTCCATACTTCACTCTGACAAAATCCCCTTATTTATTTTCTCCTATCTGAAAAATGCATCTACTGGCATTTTTAAAAAGTCTTTTCAATAAAATGATTATATCAATATGCACATCTTAAACATCCAAACAAAGTAATTGTACAAATTAAGACATTCCATTTATTTGATAGTCAGCATTGTAGAAATTTTGTTGTTCCAATAGAATAAAATGCAAATAGGGCTTCCTCTAGCAAACTGGTAGTTGAATATAATATGAAAGTTAGTATTATTAGGGGTAATTGTACAGTTTGATGATGCTTGGAAAGGAACTGGGGACAAACAAACAGATCTCTGAAAAGCAATACTTCTAAGGAAAAAGGAAATATTTGCTATTGCAGGGTAAAAAAATTATAGATAAAAAACTAAAGCTATGATTTTTTAAATGTTTTTTCTTTCTTTTCCCTCTTATAGATTCCTGAATTTTTTCCTTAAATTCTAAAGTTATGTCTATGAGTTGAAGCCAGAGATTTCAGAAAGGGCCCCAATGGTAAGATAGTGCCTGAAGGGAAAGCTTTCTCTGTAGCCCCCAGGGATAGATCCAGAACTCTCCATACCAGGAATGAAGGCTTGAGCAAAGCAGAACTCTTCTGTTCTCAGGATGGAAATTTTTGTGATAATCACATTTTTGAATGTGGACATTAATACAAATGCAACTAAATATACAAAAAAAAAAATTGCCCCCAAGTTCTAATTAGAAAAAATAAAAAATAAAACTACCACACGTTCATATTTCCAAGAAAGAGAAACCAAAGAGACAAGATCCTGTTTCACCAGAGACTGGCTGCACATTCCCTCTTCTTCCAAAGTGGGGAGCAGAATGCCTTCAGAGGGTTGTTGCCTTGTATCCCTTCAGGGTCCCCACCTGACAAGTATGATTGGACCATTTTTAATCCTAAGTATCTAATGGGTCCATCAGCTTGTTTCTTTTTTTATTTTATTTTTCATTCTGAAATATAACTAATGAAGTGGACTTGAACTTGATTACTCCATTTAGCTGGCACCAAGTTGATTCATTTCAATGGTGCCAGAGCCCCAGCCTGGGGATGCACTCAGAGCAGGTCAGTCTCCAGGCTCATGTGCCTGATAGTTCCAGGGAACCATGACTGGACAATGACTCACTGAGGTGAGGGTGCCTCAGCCCCCAGAAGTCACTTTGCTCCTGATAACAGATTAAGGATATATTTTTTTCACTTCACCTGCCATAGAGAGAAAAAAGGGCACATCAAAATCCCAGGCACATATACAACAATATTGCTCAAACTGTTCTAAGATTATTTTGCCAATCAAACAAAATTACTCAACAATTTCTAGTCAGTGATGAGTAGTTAAATCAGAACAGATGCATCATACTGGAAACATAATCATATATTGCCTCTTATCCAAAGGATGTACATAATAATTGATAGATCTTATTTGCATAATAAGTTCTTTAACATGTGAAAGAAAAAAATAATCATTTTTATGATGATACTACCATCAATTCAATTATAAGTCATTTAATTCAATTCAATTATAAGTCATTTAATTCAATAATATAGACCTAGAAGTTTCTGATTAAAAGGAATAAAATATGAAATGCACCCCAAATGAATTTGAATTTATTGTAAAGCATTTAATCCACTGTTCAAAGAAATTAGATTTACCATAACCAAAAAAGTCATTTTGGGTGATTTAAAACAATCATTTACCTTCTCTGTTGTTTTATAGGTTAGTTTTTTATCATGTATTTATTGCTGCATTGTACCTTCAATACCTTGCAGTAATTCTGTAACCTAGATTTTTTCACAGATAAGAGTACAACAGTATAAGAAAAATCAAAACAATAGCAAAAATTATATTTTACTTAGCAGTGGTGGTATTTTTAGCAAAATATAATTGTGCTTGCTATTTTGTATAGATAGGTACACAAAACATTGTATTTTGCACAAGATTTTTTTAAACTCTAGTGTCCTGAAAGATGGATATTCAAATGTTTTGGTTTATAATAACAATGGGCTATTTCTCTTCCCTCTGTAAAAAAAGTTATATCAGGAAGTAGACATTTATTCACAGATCCTGAGAGTGTATAGAATTATTGCCTAATGTTGACTGTCTACAGTAAACTGTATTCTTCAAGACTTAGACTAACCAAATATGAATTGGATATGAGAAACAAAGCCAAGGACAAGATCATTTGATATATAACATGGCAAAATTTTATATATTTAATGCACATATATACATACAAATCTACATACATATGTAGACATCTAAATATGTGTATATTGAATACTTCTAAGTCTTATTTTATTTATGCTATTATGTACACAGAATGATGCTGTACAGTGTTCACACTTTGAGCATTATAAAATATTATTTTAATTACTAATACTATTTCTTGTCTTCAATTCAACTTTTATGTTTTGAGAAAACTTGCTTCTATTTTGAAGGTGTAGAGTTAGATGTCTAATTCTTATAAACTACTCTGGCAGATTATGAAATTTACATGTATTTAGAATATTTAGCTTTAATAGAATTTTAAAATTCTAGTTTATTTATTATGGCTTATTACCTTTTAGCTTTTTATTATTTCCATGCATTTTTTATATCATTGTATAACCTGAAGTTCTCCTACCAACATTTCACCCATGAATCATTACCCAAAGGATAGCAAAAGATTGAAAAGGAAACCTGTACCCCTACGTTTACTCCAATATTACCTAGGACATAAAAACAATCCAAATGCCCCAAACAGACAGATGGATCAAAAAGTTGTGGTATGTTTACACAATGCAATATCATTCAACAATCCAAAAAGACAAATTCATGTCACCTAGGGCAACATAGGTGGAGCTAGAAAGAATCATGCTAGCAAAAACAAGCCAGAAAGAAATAGATAAATACAAGATGGTCTGACTTATATGTAGGATATAGGGGAAACAAAAGGGCAAGAAAAAGTTAAAACAAACTGACAGCAGAATTAAAATTAAGGAGTTTAAATCTGCTATTTTGGTATATGCTTTCTATTTGCCATATTTATATATTCTTTTTCTCTTTACTTTTGGAATAAAGAACTTTGTTAGTATTTTTCTTTCTTATCTTGGTTTATTATCTATAATAGACTTTTTCTTTAAATCTTTAGCAGTAGTCCATCATTCCATGAGATGCAAGAATTATAACGTATCGCTATCTACATCCAGATAAAAAACATTTTCACATGTAACATAAGTCATATTCACCATTTTTTCTCTTAAATCATGATATATTGCTATTACTACTACTTTAAATAGTTTTTTAAAGAAAACAAAAGCTTTTGCTACTAACCTATGTTTTTCATCTTTGAAGAAGTACATTTCTGATTGTGGAGTCTATTTCCACTGAGATATCAATTATTTTTCTGCAATTGTAAATTCTCCAATAACATCGTCTCTGCTGTTGTATAGAGGCAAACAATAGCCATCATTTACATCTAAAAAGGTCTATAATTCACCTTTTTCAAGATCTTATACTTGAATATCGAAGTATAGGTTTTTGGAGTATAGGTTTTTTTTCAATGCTTTCAAGATATAATCCTACTGTCCATCCTCTCATTGCTTTTGATAAGAAATAAATGAACTTTCTTATTGTTATGTGACTGTAATTTTTCTTTTTCTTTTTTTTAATTAAGTAATTTATACATAAATTTCACATCTCTGTGATCTCCGGGGTTCACCCACCTACCTTCTCTGATTGTTTTCACCATGTCCCAGCCCCCCAACCACAAGTTGTAAACTTTAATTTGGTTGTTATCTTATTTTGACTTGTTATGGCTTATTGTTTATATTGCCCATGTCCCATAAAATAGTGACACCATTTGGTCTTTTTCTTTTTGACTTGTTTCTGCTAATATGATTTTTTCAAAGTCCATCCATGTTATCATAAAATCATTCAATTTGTCATTTTTAATTGATGAGTAATATTCCATTGTGTACATATACCACATCTTTTTCATGCAGT
Organism: Uropsilus gracilis; assembly: GCA_004024945.1. Lineage (NCBI taxonomy): Eukaryota > Metazoa > Chordata > Mammalia > Eulipotyphla > Talpidae > Uropsilus > Uropsilus gracilis. The sequence goes on from PVHY01017430.1 coordinate 29,099, forward strand.
CATCTGTTTTGGGACATTTCAGTTGCTTCCATGTCCTTGCAACTATAAATAGTGCTGCAATAAACATCCGAGCACAGGTTCCCTTTGTACAAGCATTGAGGTCTCCTTTGGGTAGATTCCCATGAGAACAATTGCTGGGTCAAATGGTAGTTCCATTTTCATTAATTAGAGGGCCCTCCACACAGCTCTCCATAGAGGTTGAACCAGTTTACATTTCCACCAGCAGTGTAAGAGTGTTCTCTCCACATCCTCGTCAGCATTTGTTGTTGCCCATTTTTTTGGATGTGGGCCATTCTTACTGGTGTAAGGTGGTATCTCATTTTGGTTTTGATTTGCATTTCCCTGATTGCTAGTGACATTGAACATTTTTTTCATGTGCCTGTTGGCCATTTGTATTTCCTCTTTGGAGAAGAGTCTTTTTAATTCCTCTCCCCATTTTTAACTGGGTTTTTCACTTTGTTTTGTTAAGTTCTGTGAGTTCTTTGTGTATCTTTGTTATCAGTCTCTTATCACTTGTATGGAGGGCAATTTTTTTTTCCCACTTGGTTGGATTTCATTTTGTTTTCTCTTTTGATGTACAGAAGCTTTTTTAGTTTGATGTAGCCCCATTGTTTATGTTTTCCTTCAATTTTTTTAACCTGCTATAGATGTATTCAGAAATGAATTTCTGAACTGTAAATCATGGATGGTTTTGTCCATCCATTGTGGGTTTTGCCCACATTTTCTACTATGTATATTATGGTTTCAGGTCTTACATACAAGTCTTTCATCCATTTTGTTTTTATTTTAGTACATGGTGTAAGGAAGCTGTCTAGGTCCATTTTTTTTTGCATGTTTTGGACCAGTTTTTACAGCCCCATTTATTGAAGAGACTGTCCTTGTTTCAGTGTAAGTTTTTCACTCCTATGTCGAAGATTAGCTGACTATATATGCATAGTTTTATTTCAGGACACTCAATTCTGTTCCATTGGTCTAATTGTCTGTTTTTGTACCAATACCAAACCATTTTAATTACTATGGGTTTATAGTATAGTTTGAAGTTTGGAATTGTAATACCTCCATTCTCCTTTTTTCTGGTCAGGAGGTTTTTTGATATTTGAGGTCTTTTGTTATTCCATATGATTTTCTATAATTTTTGTTCTATCTTTAAAGAATGTTATAGGGATTTTTATTGGGATTGCATTGAATCTATAGATTGCTTTTGGTAGGATGACCATTTTGATGATATTAATTCTTCCAATTCATGAGCAGGGAGTATCTTGCCATTTCCTTCTGTCTTTTTCTATCTGTTTTAGTAGTGTTTTAACATTTTCTTTGTATAGTTCTCTCAGCATCTTTTCTTAGGTTTATTTCCAAGTATTTAATTTTTCTTGGTGCAATTGTTTTTCTGATTTCTTCTTCTATTATTTGGCTTTTTGCATTTAGGAAAGCTACTGACTTCTGTGTGTTGATTTTGTATCTGGCTACCTTACTGACATGGCTTATTATTTCAAGTAGTTTTTCTGTGGATTTTTTTGGGTTCTCTATATATTTAGAATCATGTCATCTGCATATAAAGATAGCTTCAGTTCCTCCTTTCCAATTTGTATTCCTTTTATGTCATTCTCTTGCCTTATTGCCCTATCTAGAATTTCCAGTACAATGTTAAAGAGTAGTGGAGAGAGTGGGCATGCTTGTCTGGTTCCAGAACTTAATTGGAATGATTTTAGTTTTTTCCCCCCATTTGGATTATGTTTGCCATAGACTTGTCATAGATGGCTTTTATTATGTTGAGGTATGTTACTTTAATCCCCAATTTTTCAAGGGCTTTTATCATGAATGGATACTGGATTTCGCTGAATGGTTTCTCTATATCTATTGATATGATCATGTGGTGTTTTTTTTTTTTTCTCTTTGTTGATGTGGTATATTAGGTTAATTGATTTCAGGATGTTGAACCATTCTTATGCCCCTGGGATAAATCCTGCTTGGTCATGGTGAATGCTTTTTATGCATTGTTGGATTCTATTTGCCAGAATTGTGTTCAAAACTTTTGCATCTATGTTCATTAGGGAAATTGGTCTATAGTTTTTCTGTCTTTGAGCTGTCCTTATTTGGTTTTGGTATGAGTGTGATGTTTGCTTCATAGAATGTTTTGGGCAGTTTTCCTTCTTAATTTTTTGGAAAAGTTTTAGTAGTTCAGCCATTATTTCATCTTTGAATGTCTGGTAGAATTCATTTATAAAGCCATCAGATACTGGGCTCTTGTTTTTTAGGTAGAGGTTTGATGACTGCTTCTATTTCTCTGCTTGTGATTGGATTGTTTAAGTTCTCTATATCTTCTTTGCTCAATTTTGTGTACTTGTATATTTCTAAGAATCATCC
>PVHY01017431.1:0-31399 GCA_004024945.1 Uropsilus gracilis
AAAGAAGACCTAGATAATATGGGCCTAATAGATAACTACAGGATGCTACACCCACAAGGAACAGAATACACCTTCTTCTCAAATGCACATGGATCATTTTCTAAAATTGACCACATATTAGGCCACAAGGCAAACATGAATAAATACACAAAGATTAAAATAATACCAACTTTTTTTTCAGACCATAAGGGCATCAAACAAGAAATCAACAGTGAAAAGGAAACAAGAAGAGCACTTAACACTTGGCGACTGAACAACATGCTTCTAAACGAAGAATGGATAACTGAAGAAATCAAAGAAGAAATTAAGAGTTACTTTGAAACAAATGACAAAGAAGACACTGCATTCCAGAATGTCTAGGATGCGGCAAAAGCATATCTAAGAGGAAGGTTCATAGCAATACAGGCCCATATCAAAAAGCAAGAAATAATCAAAAAAACAACCTAATCCACGAACTTGAAAAATTAGAGAAAGATCCACAAAAAAAAAAAAAAAAAAAAAAAAAAAAAAAAAAAAAAAAAAAAAAAAAAAAAAAAAAAAAAAATCCAGCAAAAGACAAGAAATAATTAAAATAAAAGAAGAAATTAACAATCTAGAAGCCAAAAATATTATCCAAAAGATCAACAAAACCAAAAGCTGGTTCTTTGAAAAAATAAATAAAATCGATAAGCCCCTTGCAAAGCTCACAAAGGGAAGAAGAGAGAAAATCCTAGTAAACAGAATCACAAATGAAAGAGGAGAAATTACAACAGACACAAAAGAAATCCAAAAAATAATAAGAGATTACTATGAACAACTATATGGAAATAAATACAGCAACTTGAATGAGATGGATAGATTCTTAGAAAGATACAGCTCCCCAAAATTAAACAAAGAAGATATAGAGAACCTAAATAAACTAATCACAAGCAGCAAAATTGAAGCAGTCATCAAAACTCTACCTAAAAACAAGAGCCCAGGACCTGATGGCTTCACAAATGAATTCTACCAGACATTCAAAGATGAAATAATGCCTGCATAACTAAAGTTTTTCCAAAAAAATGAAAAAGAAGGAATACTGCCAAACACATTCTACGAAGCAAATATCACACTCATACCAAAACCAAATAAGGACAGCACCAAAAAAGAAAACTATGGACCGATTTCCTTAATGAACACAGATGCAAAAATCTCAAACAAAATCCTGGCAAACTGAATCCAACGATGCATTAAAAATATCATTCACCACGACCAAGTGGGATTTATCCCAGGGGCACAAGGATGGTTTAACATCCGGAAATCAATTAACATAATCCACCACATCAACAAAGAAAAAAACAAAAACCACATGATCATATCATTTGATGCAGAGAAAGCATTTGACAAAGTCCAACATCCATTCATGATAAAAGCCCTTGAAAAATTAGGGATTAAAGGAACTTACCTCAACATAATAAAAGCCATCTATGACAAACCTTTGGCAAATATCATCCTAAATGGGGCAAAACTAAAATCATTCCAGTTGAGATCTGGAATCAGGCAAGGATGCCCACTCTCCCCACTACTCTTTAACATTGTACTGGAAGTCCTAGCTAGGGCGATAAGGCAAGAGAAAGACATAAAAGGGATACAAATAGGCAAAGAGGAACTGAAGCTATCATTATATGCTGATGACATGATTCTCTATTTAGAAAATCCAAAAAAATCCACAGAAAGATTACTTGAAATAATAGACCAGTTCAGTAAGGTAGCTGGATACAAAATCAACACACAGAAGTCAGTGGCTTTCCTATAAGCGAAAAGTCAAGCAGAGGAAGAAGAAATCAGAAAAACCATGCCATTCACCATTGCACCAAAAAAAAATTTAAATACTTGGGAATAAACCTAACAAAAAATGTTAAAGAACTATACAAAGAAAATTTTAAAATGCTCCAAAAAGAGATAGAAGAAGACATAAGGAAATGGAAAAACATTTCCTGTTCATGGATTGGAAGAATTAATATTATCAAAATGACCATCCTACCAAAGGCAATCTACAGATTCAATGCAATGCCAATAAAAATCCCAATGACATTCTTTAAAGAGATAGAACAAAAATTACTGAAATTCGTATAATAACAAAAGACCCTGTATATAAAAAGCCTCCTGACCAGAAAAAAAGAAAATGGAGGTATCATAATTCCAAACTTCAAACTATACTACAAAGCCATAATACTTAAAACAGCTTGGTATTGGTACAAAAACAATCAGACCAATGGAACAGAATTGAGAGTCCTGAAATAAAACCACACATACATAGTCAACTAATTTTTGACAAAGGGGTGAAAAAGCTACCTTGGAACAAAGATAGCCTCTTCAATAAATGGTGCTGGGAAAATTGAACTAAGACATGCAAAAAAATGGACCAAGAAAACTCCCTTAATCCATGTACAAATATCAACTCAAAGTGGTTAAGAGACTTAGAGATCAGACCTGAAACCACAGCATACATAGAGGAAAACTTGGGCAAAACTCTCCATGAACTACAGTTCAGAAATCCATTTCTGGAAACATCCACAGATGGCAAAAAAAATGAAGGAAAAATAAACAGATGGGACTACATCAAACTGAAAAGCTTCTGTACAGCAAAAGAGACAACAGAAAAAATGAAAAGATGCCCAACCGAATGGGAAAAAATCTTTGCTCTCTCTATGAGTGATAAGGGTTTAATAACGAAGATCCACAAGGAACTCACACAACTAAACAAAAGCAAAACAAAAAGTCCAATCAAAAAATGGGGAGAAGAACTAAAAAGACACTTCTCCAAAGAGGAAATACAAATGGCTAACAGGCACATGAAAAATTGCTCAACATCGCTAGTAATAAGGGAAATGCAAATCAAAACCACAATGAGATACCACCTTACACCAGCAAGAATGGCCCACATCCAAAGAACAGACAACACAAATTGCTGGCGAGGATGTGGAGAGAAAGGAACACTACTACACTGCTGGTGGCAATGTAAACTAGTTCAACCACTATGGAAAGGGGTGTGGAGGACCCTCAAGCTAATGAAAATGGAATTACCACTTGACCCAGCAATTGCTCTTCTGGGAATCTACCCAAAAGAGACCTCAATGTGGGTACAAAAGGACACCTGTACCCGTATGTTTACTGCAGCACAATTTATAATTGTAAGGTCATGGAAACAACCTAAATGCCCCAAAACAGAGGACTGGATGAAAAAATTGTGGTATATATACATGATGGAATATTACTCATCAATTAAAAATGACAAATTTGACAACTTCATAACAACATGGATGCATTTAGAAGAAATCATATTAGCTGAAACAAGCCATAAAGAAAAAGGCAGAAACCAAATGGTTTCACTAATATATGGGATATAGTGAAAAAAAATAAAATAAATAAAAGCCTTGAGGAAAGTCAAAACAAGCAAAGCACCAAAATGAAGTGCACAACTATGAACAGGAGGGAAAGGGGGGGAAGGGAGAGGGGGGGCAAACCCTTGAGATTACAAAGTTGTGAAATTTATATATAAATAAAGAAAAAGGGGTAAAAAAAAGAATTCATCTATAGATTCTACTGGACTTTGGCAGTACATTGACACAATTGATAAGCTAATATTGATACATATTGTAGTCCTTAGTTCATTCAGATTCCCTTAATTTTGACTAAATAGCTACTTACTATTTCAGGATCCCATTCAAGCTGTCTTAGTGCATTCAGTTGTGATCTCTCCTTAGGTTCCTTTTGGCCATGGCACCTCAGATTTCCCTTTGTCATTTTAAGACATTGTGGTCAGATATTTTCAAAGACGACCTACAGTCTGAATGTGTCTGATGTTTTCTCATGATTAGACTACGCCCATGAGTTTTGGCATGTAGGGAGTAATACGAATTGTCCATCACCCCTATAGAAGAGTGAAAGGGTACTTTATATCAACACAGTCTGTGACTGTTGATGTTGACCCTTTATATCTGCAGAGTAGCATGTGTCAGGATTGTCTCCCACAAATTTATTCACTTTCTACATTGATAGTTTCACTTTTCCACGTGAACTCTTTGGAGGGAATTCACTAGGAGTAGGCCCCATCTAAGAAACAGGGAGTTCTTCTCTCCTCCTTGAGTGCAGGATGTGTACAAACATTATTTGCCATTCCTCCACATTGAAAATTGATCTTTTTCCCCACTTATATTTTTATTTAATTAGTTATTTATGTCAATTTAGCACATGCTAATTTTATTCTTTGTGTTATAATCCAATACTACTCTGTTTTGTTACATACTTTTCTTAATTTTACATAAATTTCTTAATTTCTTAACTTTCATCATTTTGTTACATAATTTTCTCTAGTTTTGGCAACTGGGGTTTTGTTTGTTAAATTTGATTTTTTGTGATGCCATCCTTTATGGCACTAAAACAATGTTCTAGAATTGTCTTGTGTATCTATCATTTCTCCAAGGAGTCCTGGTTCTTTTCATTGAAAAACAGAATTAGAAGCTAAGAACTTGGCACTAAATCTGCCATGGCTCTTGAGGTCATCAGCTATATTGTCTGCACATTTTAGAATTGGAACATGTTTTTCATCCATCATTACATTCAACCTCATAATACTCCTCTAAGGAGCACTGTGTTCTTATTGTATCATTAAGGGGATGATGTCTCTACAGAGTTGTGCACCACATTTATGGCTCAAATCTAGTTTGTAGTAAAATGAATGAAGCATCTATCAAGCAGGTCTCCTATTTCCAGTATTGCCTAAGAAGGTGAGGTGAAAGCAGTGAGTGAGAAGGTCTGGATCATTCCTTTCTAAATCTTATGAGATAATTTCAGAGATAGAATTTAAATACAGTATGTGTATAAATAAATATTTCATCAAACATAATTGTTCTGTAAAGAAAAAGTACTTCATAGTGATATGAAGAGTGAATGACAGGGGCACTTAACCATAATGAAGGGGGGAAGAAATTTCATGATGCACTATGAATGGGATATTTAAGCCTGACATCTTTGAAGAGTGACAGTCAGACAATGAATAGGGTATGGTTTTCATAGAGACAAAAGGTATAAGTAACATGTGCAAAATATTAGAAAGAAGCTTAGGTAGTACACAAAGTTAAAATGAGAACATGATAAGCATCACAAAAAGTATATGATCTATCTACCTATCTATAATCTATTCTTTTAACGACTGTGTGGACAATAAATCAGATAAAAGGGAAAATAAAATTCAGAGACCAACTAGGAAAACATTTTGATATTCAAATAAGATGGTGGTAAATCAGTCTAGAGTAAGTTATAAGATTAGAGAACTGCTTATGTTATAGAGTAAATGGTGCAAAAGTTAACTGGACATAAAAATATATTGATATTGATGGGCAGTGCCAGGAACTCAGTGAAAGATGGTAGCCTTCAAAATGAAAAGCAATAAAGTTCAATAGACTGATCAATCAATAAAAAGATAGATGATAGATAGGTGACAAATAGATAGAGGTACTAATACAGCCAAACTCTCCAATTATGTGGTTATCTTCAGTATTTCAGTTGGTAAAGTAAAGCAAGTTGATGGAGAGGTTCATCTGGATTTAAGTGTGGACAGAGAAAGGAGTGAAATTGATAATTGAATTGCATGATCCCAGTCAGGGAGTTGAGGGAAATGGAGTTTGGTGGGGTAAAGGAACACTGAAAGTAATTGAAAAAGCCAGGTAATAAGAGAGAGGGTGATATATGAATGGTTCATTTTAACAAATCATGTTAGATATGATGTAGTTGCTGGTTTTGGCAATTTTTAAGGTACGATGGCAAATGATGAAACACATGGTTAAGATGAACAGAAGAAGAGATAAAGGGAAAGAGAGATTGGGGTGTCAGATGTCAGATAACTATGTGGATGTGAAGTTTCTTACACTAATGACAATGGCTGCAAGAAAGAAATCTGTGCGCAATGTTCCAGTCTTTAATGAATGAGTGTAGCATCCAGTGGTTGGTTGTGAAGAGCAATGGGAAGAAGAAAATGGCATAGTCAGTTAGGAAAGTCAGTGGATCAGAGGTCCACTAGGTAATACCATTGCTAGTATTTGCTACTTACTGTTCTCTCTATTTTAGCACCTTGACTAGAAAAATAGAAGATTCATGCACAAATTTTAACAAGGAATTTTAAACCCCTTATAATTCTTTGTAAAATATGAACATGAAGAAAGAAGTAAATTCAAAGTCTGTCATCACATAGCAACAGTGTCATTCTAAGTGAGTATGGACATTTCATGAATCTCAATATCCTAATTTTTTATATGGAGTCAAAAATATCTGCAGTTATTTTAATGAACTTCCTGTGAAAGCATGCATGAAAAATTCCAAGCACAGAATAGAACACTTCTGTTGCCTGTTCTCTCATCAATAAATGGGGTTCATAATAATACCTATTTCATAGTGATTATTACTTGGGTTAATATTAGGGTCTGAGAACAGTAGCTGGCACTTGGTAAAGGTTATTAAGCATTGGCTATTTTTCATACTGAAAGAAACACAACATAAGACACCTGATCCCTGAGTGAGTAAATGCTTGTGCTGACAGTTTTTCTTCATTCATTACATATATAAAAATCTTCTAAAGAAGGAGTCGGTGATTTTCTCTTCTATTCTACCAATTATATGGATAAGGAAATAAAGCCTCAAGAGTCCACCTTCCTGTTTTTTTCCCTTACTTGTTTGGGAGCCCTCAGGACATTCCAGTCTGTCAGTCCTGCTTCCCTGTCCACAACACCATGCTAGGTATAATGGATGGGGTGGGACCCTGAAGGGAGGAATTATAGCCCAGCAGGAGCCCTGAGAAAGATAGTAGACAGGAAATACTTCCCTACCTCACTATGGCCTCACAGGTCATTTTTAGGAATGAGTGCTCTTTGCCTCTGTCAGTTGAACACCAGCATGAAAAAATCTCCTGTTATACGAGTAAGTCCTACAGGAGGAAATTTCAACAAAGGACAGATCAAAAGAACAAAAACTACACAAGAGCAAAAAAAAAAATCCTTAAAAGAAGACCTAGACAAAATGTACCTAATAGATATCTACAGGACACTACACCCATAAGGAAAATAATACACCTTCTCAGATGCACATGGATCATTCTCTAAAATTGATCACATACTAGAACACAAGGCAAACATGAATAAATACAGAAAGATTAAAATAATAACTTATTTTTCAGACCATAAAGGTATCAACCTAGAAATCAACAATGGAAAGAAAGCAAGAAGAACATCAAACACTTGGAGACTGAACAACATGCTACTAAATGAAAAATGGTAACTGAAGAAATTAAACAAGATATTAAAACTTACTTTGAAACAAATGACAAAGAATACATAATATTCCAAAATGTCTGAGATGCAGCAAAAGTAGATCTAAGAGGAAGGTTCATAGCAATACAGACCCATATCAAAACATCAAGAAACTAACCAAAAATATACTAATCTACATACTTGAAAAATTAGAAAAAGAGCAACAAAAAAAACTAAGACCTAGCAGAAGACAAGAAATAACAAAAATAAAAGAAGAAATAAACTAGAAACCAAAAATACTATCCAGAAGATCAACTAAACCAAAAGCTGGTTCTTTGAAATACTAAATAAAATTGGTAAACCTTTTGCAAAGCTCACAAAGGAAAGAAGAAGAAAAATTCAAATAAACAGAATCACAATGAAGAGGAGAAATTACAACAGATACAAAAAAAAAATACAAAGGATAATAAAAGATTACTATGAACAACCATATGGAAATAAATACAACCTGGATGAGATGGACAGGTTATTAGGAAGATACAACTATCAAAAATTGAACAAAGAAGATATAGAGAACTTAAATAACCAATCACAAGCAGCAAAATTGAAGCAGTCATCAAAACTCTGCCCCAAAACAAGACACCCCAGAACCTGATGGCTTTACAAATGAATTCTACCAGACATTCAAAGAAGAAATAACACCTGTATTACAACTAAAGCTTTTCCAAAAAAATTGAGAAACAAGGAAAACTGTCTAACACATTCTCTGACGCAAACATCACACTCATACCAAAACCAAATAAGGACAATACCAAGAAAGAAAAATATACACCAATTTCCCTAATAGCACAGGTGCAAAAATTTTAAACAAAATCCTGGCAAATTGAATCCAATGATGCATAAAAAGCATTATTCACATGACCAAGTGGGGTTTATCCCAGGGGCACAAGGATGGTTCAATGTCCAGAAATCTATTAACATAATACACCACATCAACAAAGAGAAAAACAAAAACCACATGATCGTATCAATAGATGAGTGAAAGCAGTTAACAAAGTCCAGCATCCGTTCATGATAAAAGCCCTTGAAAAATTGCAGATTAAAGGAACTTACCTCAACATAATAAAAGCCATCTATGACAAACCTATGGCAAATATCATTCTAAATGGAGAAAATATAAAATCATTCCAATTAAGATCTGGAACCAGGCAAGGATGCCCACTCTCCCCAGTACTCTTTAACTTTGTACTGGAAGTTCTAGATAGGGCAATAAGGCAAGAGAAAGATATAAAAGTGATGCAAATAGGAAAAGAGGAACTGAAACTGCCATTATATGCTGATGACATGATTTTCCATATAGATAACACCAAAAATCCACAGAAAAATTGCTTGAAATAATAAACCATTTAAGTAAGGCAGCTGAATACAAACCAACACACAGAAGTTGGTAGCTTTCCTATACATAAAAAGTCAAATAGAAGAAGAAATTAGAAAACCATTCTATTTACCATCACACACACACACAAAAAAAAAATTAAACCTGGGAATAAACCTAACAAAACTCATGAAAGAACTATACAAAGAAAACTTTAAAACACTGCTAAAAGAGATAGAAGATATAAAGAAATAGAAAGACATCACCTGCTCATGGATTGGAAGAATTAATATCAACAAAATGGCCATCCTACCAAAAGCAATCTACAGATTCAATGCAATCCCAATAAAAATCCCAATGACATTTTTTAAAGAGAATGAATGGAAATTACTTAAATTCACATGGAATAACAAAGACCTTGAATATCAAAAAGCCTCCTGACCAGACAAAAAGAGAATGGAGGTATTACAATTCCGAACTTCCAACTATACTAAAAACCATTATAATTAAAACAGCATGGTACCAGTACAAAAAAGATAATCAGAACAATGGAGCAGAATGGAGTGCCTGGAAATAAAGTCACACATATATGGTCAACTAACCTTTGACAAAGGAGGGTAAACCTTACATTGGAACAAAGGTAGCCTCTTCAATAAATTGTGCTGGGAAAATTGGACTAAGACATGAAAGAAAATAGACCAAGACAAGTCCCTCACACCATGTATAAAAAGTAATTCAAAATGGATCAAAGACTTAGATGTCAGACCTGAAACCAAAACATACATAGAGGAAAACTTGGGCAAATCCCTCCATGAATTACAATTCAGAAATCCCTTTCTGGACACATCTAAAGATGACCAAAAAATGAAGGAAAACATATACAGATGGGGTTACATCAAACTAAAAAGCTTCTGTACAGCAAAAGAGACAACAGAAAAAAACAAAAAGAAGCCCAAACAAATGGGGGAAAAAATTGCCCTCCACAAGAGTGATAAGGGTTTAATAACGAAGGTCCACAAGGAACTCACACAACTAAACAAAAGCAAAACAAGAAGCCCAATCTAAAAATGGGGAGAACTAAATAAACACTTCTCAAAGAGGAGATGCAAATGGCCAACAGGCACATGAAAAATTGCTCAATGTCACTAGCAATAAGGGAAATGCAAATCAAAACCATGAGATACCACCACTTTATGTCAGTAATAATGGCCCACATCCAAAGAATGGGCAGTAACACGTGCTGGCATGGATGTGAAGAGAAAGGAACACTCTTACATTGCTCATGGGAATGCAAACTGGTCCAACCACTATGAAAAGCTGTGTGGAGGACCATCAAATCAATGAAAATGGAACTACCATTTGACCCAGCAATTGCTCTCTTGGCAATCTACCCAAAAGAGACCTTAATGTGGTACAAAGGGACACCTGTGCTTGGATGTTTACAGCAGCATTATTTATAATTGCAAGGACTTGGAAGCAACCTAAATGCCCCAAAACAGATGACTGGATGAAAAAAAAATGAGGAATCTTACTCTTCAATTAAAATGACAAATTTGATGATGTTATGATAACATGGAGGTACTTAGAAGAAATCATATTAACAGAAACAAGTCAAAAAGTAAAAGACAGAAACTAAATGTTTTCGCTAATATATGGGATATAGGAAAAACATAATATATATATATATATATATATATATATATATATATATATAGAGAGAGAGAGAGAGAGAGAGAGAGAGAGAGAGAGAGAGAGAGGGAGAGAGAGAATATACAGATGCAGAGAAGTTTGCCAGCCTGCAAAGAAATTCTGACCATGACCCCAGGACCATTGCTCCTTCCAAGCCCCCCTGCTGTTCTGCAGGTGGGAGACTTGGAAGAGCTGACTTCTTAGGTATCTTGATCTGCACTCTCTTTGCTCTTGGGAGCATCAGTAGGATCCTTGAAATCATCCCTCTCAAAGACTATACACAAAGAGAAGCACCAGCTCAGTCAATTAAATTCAAGTGCTTGCAAGCAGTTGGATCCGACAGAGACAGAAACTAGCCAGCATTCAGGGAGAAGTCTGTAGCAGATGGGAGAAACCTTTCGCAGGAGAGACCAGGAAATTATGCTCCGGATTTGTGCAGCAACAAAGCCCAGGACAATAAGATCTTTAGATATTTCAAGAGAATATAGACATCAAGATTTGTGATAGATATGTGTGAAAACCTCTTGCAAATGTTAATGACTTTAATGTTGATGCTTTTAAAAATGTGTGCATAGAAACTTTTAAGTCAAAATAAATATAGAGTATAAATGCAGACTGTAAGTAATTCAATGTGGGTGTTGAACTTCAGTGCCACATAGGAAGCAATAAAAGGTTCTTTAGTTTTATCCCTTTTAACACAGTATTGAATCATTGACTCCATGAAACTGAAAAACCTTTTGCAATAGACACTTGAAACTTTCTAGAGAGGGCTCATCAGCCTTCTAGTGAACTGTAATGTAGCTGGGAGGATAGACAGTGAAGTAAACATCACTATTGCGTATGATGTAAAATGACAGGCAAATATGGGATCCTGTGGGATAATAATGAATTCAGGCATGTACAAAGCAAGACTCCTGGGAAACTGTGTCCAAGATGAAAGTTGACTTCATATTTTAACAAAAATTACATAGGTTTCCCATCTATCTGAAAGTAGAACATTGTTGTCTAATATGACTTGAGTGGGTTATTTTGGGATTTGGGAACACTCAAAGTTTTTCCATATGAATTAATGGTGTCAATGGTCCCTAACTCCCCAAAATAGAGAGAAGTTTTCTATTTTGTTTCTGGTTTTTGTTTTTTTTTTTTTTTGTGATGCCAAAACTTGCTTAAATACTTACCCAGAAGCAATTACTAACTTAGAATCCTCACTCCATCTCACCCATAGGCTACCAGTACCCACAGATTAGCAAACTGAGCTGAAAAGTATGACACTTTGCTCATATTACTAAGTATACCTGGAGAAAGTTCACAGAAGGAACATAAAAGGCAAACAAAGAAAAATGAACCATTAATATTTATAAATCAACCTCTAATTCCATGACATACTTAATTGTTCATCCTTTGTCAACACTTTATTTTTTCAGTTCCCAAGCTTGCATTTCTGGGCTTGTTTCCATAGTATATGAAAAGGTCAAATGTTACAAGAAATTCACCTATGAACAGGGGTTTTGCTTTGCTTGCATTACAGTGTGCACCCAGGGGACTTCAGTTATGGGAACATAAGTTAGGTCCTTTGAATCAGAAGCATTCAGACAGCAAACTAAGAGCAACTTCTAAGCTCATCCTTGTGTACTGCCCATGCTAGCTCACATTCACATTGAGCTTGTAGGACTTCTTCCTTCCTGCAGCAATCTTTTGCTTTGTTGGATGTTCAAATGACTACCACACTGACAAAATGAGTAACGTGTAGGTAACTTGATCTGAATCCTAGCAGAAATCTAAGCAATACAGGGGCAAAACCACATGCTGATAACATCACCCAAGGTATTTAGTAAATATAAACCTACCTCTCCACTTGAGACTCAGTCTGTTTCTATCCATTTAGAAGCAAGTGTGGGTGTGTGTTTTCCTTCAGAAAAAGTCTCCTTCAATGTGTTTTTTTTTCCATTTCTATCAGTCAAGTGGGAAGGAGTGTGGGTCATTTATTACTATCTTATTTTTCTTTCTCATTTAACAAATAGTATATATTTTCTTTTTAGTTCAATAATTAATTCCTTCTATGAGCCATATATCAGGATTAAAAACTAAGCCTCCATTCCTGACCCAGGAGACAGGTTTGGGAAGCTGTAGTAGGTAGGGAAATTGATAAGGTTGACTTGTGGAGACAAGATCATAAAACCGACCACCACGATCAGAAAACTCATCCAGCTCTAGGAATGCAGGAGCAGAGGACAGGTCATGCTTCTGTGTCAAGAGACCAGATATCCCAGATAACTGGTACAAATTGGCACTCCAATTTAGAAAGTAAAAAAAAAAAAAAAAAGTACAAAAGAGTCTCAAATCCCCTTTATGAGCAGACCTCTCTGCCTCACCCTCTGTTCCTTTGTAGAATCTTCCAACAGTGCTCCTTTTCTGCTCTCCACTCTGGCAAGTTAGTTCACTCTCATGCCTGTGATCTCACCTTCTATTTCTTCTTACAACACCATACATTGTACCTCTCAGTTTATTAACAAAATCTAGAACCAAAAAGGTGGGGAAAAGAAATACCCATAAGTACCCTCTGTTCATCAGTGCCAAAAGGGACACTGATCTATGAGTATGAGTCTGTTCAACAAACAGTCGATGATGGGAGGTGAATATCTACTTCACTGAATTCCTTCCTACTTGGGGTTACACCATCCTGTCTTGGGAACTAGAAGCCTATCCAAGGCAAAGCCATTCCCAAGGAACACATAATCCAGGAGGAAAGATAGCATACATCTGAAGAACCAAAGTAACAGAGAAAGGGTCAAAAGAAGGCTATAAATAAAGAGCATTGCTTAATAGCTTCAGTGGGGATATAAGCTTATTCTTGATTTAGAGGATTACAGAAATCATCAAGGGACCTGCAGTCTTTGTCCTGAACTTCTGAATGGCAGACAGGATTTCTCTCTTCTATAGAGATAGAAGAAAGTCATGATTCTAGAAAATGAGAATAGCACAGTGGGAAAGGGAGACACTGATATTGAATATTATCCTCAGAGGTACGGAAATTAAGGACAGTGAAACAAACCAGCAGCATGAGTAGGGTCTTGAAAAACATTAAAATCTTAAGAAAATAATAAAGTATATAAGCATAAAACAGCTTAGTAGTATTAACTAAGGTATGGTGATTTGGCAGCTCTGTGCAGAACATTCAGCAGGCAAGATATAAAAGGAGAGGAAACGTGTAAAATGGAGACCATAGTCACTAATATTAAAGCAAATAACAATAATTGAAGCACTGAGTTAGCACTTAATAGGTCCAGAACTTATTGTAAGCATGTTTGCATCCAGTAATATATTGATCCCTTTCAAATATCTTTTAAAGTGCAAAGTATTATTATCCCCACTTTATTAATGACAAAAAAAAAAGAAGAAAAAACCTGACTTTACATGCTCATGGTCACCTAGTTTAGAAGGGCAGAAAGAGAAATGATCTTTAATTTCTGTACCTTTAACTTCCTCACTGAGAAACTAGATCAACATTTTAATGACTAATGATGAAATGAGTAATATTGAAAACCTAAAACTGAGGATGAAGAAAGGGGCCTTATTCACAGGGCAGGAAGAGTATAGAGTGGAACCATTAGAAGGGTAGTAGAAGTCACAGATGTTAAGGTCTACCTACCTAAGGATTTTGGGAACTATTCTTAAGAGTCAAATGACATGGAAAAGTCAAAGTGAGCTCAAATTCTACTAGTAAATCTGGTTAAAGTGAGGTCAGTGATGCCCTTTGGGTCAGCAGTTTTAGTGCATGAGTATAAAAGTCAATTGGAAAACTCTTAAAGATGATGCTACTAATATTTTCATGGTTAAAACAAAAAAAAATGAACAAGCAAACAAATAAAACCCAAATGTAATACTGTGAGAACACATATAACACTAAATAAGCAACATCTTTACTAGCATTATTACCACTTTTATCATTCATAATTTATTATTACTAATATTAGTCCTGTTTGTATTCAAAGTAAAGAATCTTTACAGCAAAGGTTGACAGAGAGAAAATAAGAAGTAAATAGTGATGGGAAAGAGAGAAAATAAGAAGTAAATAGTGATGGGAAAGAAGACACTGATTATTTGAACTCAAGTATCTAGATACACATGAATGAACAGTACCAGTCCATACAATTAGTACAACTATTATAAATCATTATAAATATCTAAGTGTTAAGTTACTTGGAGATCAGACATTACATTCTCACTTGAATGTCCCAGGATTCATCTGAAAAATTTTTTTTTAAGGAAGAGTACATTGTGTATGCTTCTGTTTTAAAGTAAGGAAATCCCATCCCGGGGATTTTACTATTTCCCTGGTGGATACAGTATCAAATAGCAGATTTTGGTCTCTTGGGAACAATATAGCAACTTCATCCCAGGCAAACACATGGAAGGTGTTTCACTGAGTGCAGCACTCATGGCAGATGCTGAAAATGTTCATGGAAAGGAGCAGATGTGAAAGAGCAGATTTTCTGAGAACAATTGTCATCAGTGACATCTCCCTTTATTTCTGAGGTCAACATCAGATATTCCTCAGCCTCTTATCCCCAGCAGCTGCCACTGCAGCTGAACAGAAAGCAGCTTTATCATAGTTTCTGACATTTCCTACTCCACTAGAGTTTACAGCAGATTCTTTCCAGATGAATTTTTAGCAGGTTGTTGAATAATGTTGCTACCTTCAATGTTGAAGAGAATTCAGGCCAGCTTTGAAAGAAAGAAGTTATTTGAGGATCTGCTTTCATTAAATGTTGTTGCGCTTAAGATCACAATTTTCAAGAAGCTATCAACAATGTTAAGTGAGGATTCATTGCATCTCATGACAGTTCTTAGTGGAGTCAAATAAAGCTTGTGAAAAGCATGTGGTCCTTAGCAACGAGGAGAGCTAGGCTGAGAGATGTACAAACTAGGCTTTGAGGGTACAAAATTAGTGAGGAGTGGTAGGGGACAAAAATTCATCTCCAGACCCTCTGTGTCTGTATCTGGAACTCATCTACAATATACTTGTAAATACTCTCTTTTCAGTAAAACCAAAATAAGCCATGTTTATCATTCAAACTAAGAAAAAATTCGTTTCACATTTTTTATTCTCTGCAATAACTGTTTAACCTCTTGAAGAAACTTAATCCTTTGGTCAGATATCAATTATTGAGATTTATGTTCAATGTTTTTAAGTCAAAGCATTAGCATAGCCCAGCTCTCACTGGTAACTAGGTAAGCAATAATTACACTGTTTGCAAAAGAGTAAGTGCCCTTATTTTTATCTCCAGGAGAAAAAGATTGTTTAAATTTTCATCCCCCCACGTTTTCTCTTAATAAATAGTTATATGGTTAAATTATTCATCACAGAGTGCTTCCTGAGAAATAAGTTCAAAAACATGTTGTAACACCCTCCAGAAATACATGTCAAAGCCTGAATGATTCTTAATGTGAATGAATGGGGCACAGTGGAAGCTTTGGAGGATGTGAGAGCAAAATAGGCCAGTCTGAGAATGGTCCTATTTCACTGTCTTCAGAAAAGGAAGACTGTCATTGGGCCAACTTCTTTCCTTTGCAAATAAACTAACAGGCACAGGAATTGCATTTCAAATTACAATTGTAAACTCTATTGACTAGGTGGCTGTATGTGGAAACAGCAATGAACGGAGGACACCAACCTAAGAAATTCACTGCCACAAGGATGAATGATACTTCTCAGTCATAAATTACGCTTTTCTTAGGAATAAATATCTGACTATTTCACAATATATAACAAGCCCAAAATGCAAGAGACTGGACAAAAATCAGATGAATATTATGAACACTGGTATTTGCACAGCTTATTCAAAATATGAATCAGAATAGACAAATTCTAACTTTTCATGAGAGCAAAGCAAACGTGGGGATGCTGAAAATTTGAAAAATCATTTCATAAATAATTTCAATATTTTTTAGATATTTCTCATTCTTTCTATTCTCAAAATGTGAGTCCCTGTGTGCTTAAATTCATGTTCTAGTTTCTTAGTTATAATTTAACACACAAATAATAGTTGCCACTAATGTAATATTTTTATTATGCCAGGCACTTTACATATATTACTAGCAATTTCACAAATTCTTGAAAGCTAAGTAATAAGTTGCTATTTTATAGATCTGGAAACTAAATTTCAGAAAAACAACATGATACAGTCTAAACCACATAGCTCCTAAGAAGCAGATATAAGACTTAAATCTTACTATGTGGGATGGTCCTATGTCTCTTTCTTCCTTTCATCACTCCATAAAATTATATTCCCTTATATCACTATACATAACAACAGAGCCTTATCAATGCAAAAGAATGGGAAATCAGAGTAAGAAATAAATATAATCAAAGAGAAATAAATACAACCAAAATGTACACATTAAAAGCAATCTATTCCATTGACTTATATTTCCAACGATGCAATGGAATTCCAAAGAGGTGTGGTGCATGACCCCAAAATAGTGACACAACCTGGGTATCCATATTTCTAATCTAGTGCTAACTTTACTCAGCTTCCCATCGTTCTAAACTCTAAATGTCTCTCACTATCTAGATAATATATCCAATAGCTCATAAATGCACTGAAGAATTTAACAGATAGATTAAGGTAATAATCTTCTTAAAGAGCTTTGAGATTATCAGAGCTTCAGATAAAAAGCCATAATTAGGTTCCCTGCCAGTTTAATAGTACAAATGCTATTGTCAATGTCCAAGCTATGAGAAAGTATTAAAGGACAAAAGAAGAAAACTCACAATGGGGTCTTTTATGCTTTTAGGTAAAAAGTCTGTTGATGATGAAAAGAACATGGAATTCTAAGTTTGCTATATCAGACTGGATTAGGCAAGCTTTTTGGACACCTTCCTCCTTATCTATTAATCTCATTCAGCAAATTAGGATAAATGCAGAATGAGTCACAATTACCATTTTTAAAAATATCATTCTAATAAGAATTTCTAGGCAGAAACTTAATTTGAAATGTCTTCTATGAAATACTGTCTTTGAAAATAGCATTCAATCTCTAATAACAATTTCCTTTTTCCTATGACACAAATATTATGCATACATGCTTTTTTTTACATAAAAGTAAATTTTAGACAGTCACAACTCAGCAGTTTCATCAAAGTTAAAAACTTAATGTAGTAACCTGAATCAATTTCAGGAAAATTAGAGTAATTCACTCACTTTAACTCTCATGTGATAATGACAATTCAAACCGAAAGCTATTTTCCTTCAGAATTTGAATGCATTGCCACAATTTCTTTAATTTCCAGGATAATGACTGAAAAGTCTAAAGTTATTCTGAGTGCTGATCCTTAGAATGTGATCTCATTTTTCTTTTGAGCAGATTTTATGGTTTTCTCTTTAACTCTAACATTGCACCTTTTTATGATAATGCATCTTAGGTTTGTTGTGTGTGTGTGTGTGCGCATGCGCATGCATGCTAGAGCATGTAGCTGAAAATTTGGGGAACATTTTCTTTTATGCATGCTAGAGCATGTAGCTGAAAATTTGGGGAACGTTTTCTTTTATTATTTTCACTATGCTTTAACCATTTTCTCTTTCTAGGTATTTTGGAGACATTTTAGAGTTATCAGCTATAATAAATAGGTTTTATTTACTAGAAGGCAGTTTTGTTTTTTACATCTTGTACTTTTAATTTGAGTTTTTTCTGTCAACTTCAATAACAACTTCAATAACAACTCTCAAACATAAAACGAAAGATGAAGGGAAAAGGTAATAACACTTAGGAAAATACTAGCAGGGGCAGAAGATACTTTGTGGAAGGAAAAAAAGTTCACATTTTTTCTTCTATTTGTAAGTTTGTTTCTGTGTGTGTGTGTGTGTGTGCGTGTGTGCGTGCGCGCGCGCGCGCGCGCGCACCGCATGGTGAGTTTGTTTTGATTGAGGTTCAGACGAATTTAAGACAAAGGCTTTTGCACACATGCTAAAACAGTCTTTAATATTTCCTGTCCAAAAGGTAAGGTAGTAGACACAAATTTAGAGAAGTGTCAATGAGGAATAGACTGTATTTGGCAGCACAGTTCTCTTTCTAGTAATCAGAAATGACAAACAAGACAGAAGAGGCTAAATGAGTGGAGAATAGGTCCCCTGATTGAAATGTTCAGAAAATCAGTGTCTGGGGAGCGCTTTCACTTTACTATCTTGTTCTCACTCTCACTCTTGCTCTCATGCACTTGTCCATCTTTTATTTCCACCCAATCTCTATAGGAACAACAAAGTCATCTTTCATTGTAAAAGTCATCAATTCTTTCCAGAATGCCCCTCAAATATGAATATATACAAGTCCATGCTAAAAGTGAAGTAAGACTTACAGGAGCTGTATTCCTTAGAAAAAAAAGCTATGAACATTTTTCTTGTTCCTTTATTTTCCAAACAAATCATTTCAAAACCTTAGGATTTCACTTAGTGCTTACAAGGTACTTGAAAGTAAAAAATAAAGGCCCATAAAGCAGCAAATACTCTTGTATGTTTGTACCATACAATTTCAGGTTCATAGTGAGTATGCAATAAATAATTCTGTAATCTAAGGTTTTTTCACCATCCTTTCCATTGATATTAGTATTATGAAATTGGAAATTCTATGGCAAGAAAAATATAAATGTAGAAAAGTGGAAAATTTTAAATACTCACAATTGAAGTTGGATTACTTTTCTATCTCTCCTAAAATAGCACCTATATTGTATGGTCTCTAATAACTTTCTTAATTTTTTTAGAAATAACTTATAATTATTTAAATGTACATAATTCATAAAAGCATGCTAAACTATTTTTTTCTAATTGCAAAAAAGCATTATTTTCCTAGTATTTTTAAAGGAACATGCCAATATAAACTATCAAGCATGTTCTGTCTTGTGAATTTTACATTAAGTAAACTTTAATTTGGTGATTCCTTAATTTTGAAGCAGAAGAGAGGTATCCTTCGATTCCTCTTAGCAAAATGCTATAGAGGAGACTGCATATTCTTTTACACAGAGAGTAATTCACAAATTTGTACATTATAGAAATATGCTAAATCTCCAAAAGAACACTCATTCTGTAATGCTTACAAAATATTCCATTCCTCTACTTTAAATCACTGGAGGAACTAAACTTCCATTACCTAAGATAATTAGCTTGACACTAACATAATTACAAACCAGCACAAAAGAACAAAGATTACAAGATCAATGTAAATAAAGGCAAATTATGTCACTTCTCCAAGAAAGATGGATTTTCTCCTTTTGCCATTAGTCATAAGCATACAATTAAAAACATATTAAGTGCTAAACCAGCTAAAGGAATGTGTCTTCCTTATGGTTATAAGTTCAGCTTAGTTGTTAATGTAAGAATCTGGAAATGGGGTTGAGAGAGAAAAAAAAAACAAAGAGCTGGAAGTTTTTATGCTTGTGGAAACTAGTCAGAAAGAAAAAGAAAAATACTGGATGGTCTCAGTTATATGTGGAATTTAGACAAATCACACAAAAGAAGTAAAAGCTAACAAGCTGTCTATAGAAATGAAAGAGAGAAGGAGGGTGAAACAGGGAGGGAAGAGAATTAGGGAAAATGGTGAGGAATCGTGTGATAAGGTGGTAGAAGAAATATGGGGACTACAACAATGTAAAATAAATAAATAATAAAAGTTAAAGATTAATAAAATAATAATAATAATAATATAAACAATTACTAATAAAAATCAATCAAACAAAAAGAATACCAAAGACCCTGTGCATCTTAGGTATATATCCCTTTGATTATTGACAGATATGGATATTTTACTGATAGAAGCACAAACTTAGGGTTGTACCTTGACCAAGTTCTCAAAGTATAAATGTCAGAGTTGTAATTTGATCTCCCTTTTGTCAATCCACAATGCAAATGAAAGCTTGCTTTTTGCACGTCTTTTTGTACATTTTGTTGTAATATATATGGGAAATATGAATTATTAGAAGAGAATCAGTAAATCTCTGATTCTCAACTCCAAATTCAAAGAATGTCATCTCCAAAAGAGTGTGAATCCTAACCAAACCTTTCCCCTTGACTATGAAAATTACAGTGTTATAAAAGTGAGACAGTATAACAGAATTCTTAAAAAGCCTGGAGGTTTTCACTATGAAACGGGACAAATATACTTGCCCATGACATGATGTTGTCAAAAATCGGATGATCTTTACAAAATTGGCACACTGAACAAATAAAGTAGAAAACTCAACCAATAAGGATATTATAAGCATAACTGACAGAAGCTCTCTCAAACACACTTGTATCAACATTAATAAAGGAAGATCTAATGCCATTCCATTTGACTGAAATCCAAATCTATTGAACTTTCAGACAAAGTAAATAGCCTATTTATTCTTGAATGAGCTACATAATCAGCTAAGTGCTTCACTCAGGTCCATCTTCCTCCACTAAATTATCCCTGAAATAGTGTCAGAGATCTCTGCTGACACTAGTGACTGATTGAAAAGTCTTTTCCCCTAATGGAATTAGGAACACATTTGCAACTCTTCATCTTCTTTCAGTTTGAGTTCATGCTTCAAAAATTCCAATTTAAACAGAAATTTGTAGGAAGGAAAATGTAATAAAACTGTACTGCTATTATAAAACCTTTATTTTACACTAATTTTAAATCTACTCTTTTAACCTTGAGTTTAAAGATAAAATATAGGTCTTGAATGATTGGCATTTGTTTCAAGTGCATATAATTTCCCAATTCAAAACAATTATCTTAACCAATGAGAATTTCTTTTTAATTTTCATTTATCTTAAGCTGGCAAGTCATGTAAAATTGTATTTATAGTGGTGTTAATTGATGGGAACAAAGAAGAATATTTTTTAAATACTCAATTTAAAATCATATGTCAGTTCCACTGAGAAATATAGATTCAAGCAGAAAGAACATAAGAATGGCACCTTTGTAGACTCACACACAGACCAAAAGAATTTTTGATTTTAAAAAAAGTTTTTGTTTGATACAGAGGTAACATATGATTTGCATTCATAAAAACATAACAATGTTGGTTGCATCATTACTGTATAGAAGTCATGATGATCTTTACAAGGCATTTTTCGTTCTCCACATGTAAAAATAATGAGTTTTGAATAATGAATTTTAGAATATGTTAGTGGTCTACTTATTAATAGATGGTATTAGAAATACTATTTTTTTCCCTTAGAAAAAATAAAACTAGAACTAAGATAACAAGTCATAAGGGTGATTAAAAACTAAAAATAAGATGTAAAAACTATCATTATTGGGATGAATTATGGAAGAATATATGACTTGGGCAAAGCAAAGAACTTTTAAAACCAAAGCACTCTAAAAGATTTAAAATATGTACAATGACAAATTAGAGAATATAATTGCAAATTTGAAGGTGACAAATTTACAAATCAACAAGAAAAGATTAGTCAAGATATATAGTAGATTACTGTAATCAAATTAAGTGACATGTGCCTTACAACAGAGGAAGTATATATATATACATATATATATACATATATATACATATATATATATTCCAATAGATGAAATATGTATACCTAGCCAATAGAGACACTGATGATAACAGGGAGTTGGGGAAAACTAGATTCCCACTACTTGACGGGAGGATAAACAAAGTGTGATGGACACACCAAAAAACTATTATGGAATAATATTTACTAGATTCTCTCCTACTAACACTATGGAGGAATCTTAAAAAGTAGAGTGTTCAATCAAAAATAGGTAGAAAGAACATTAATAAATGCATATGTTTATAAAACACACATATTCTTCAAGAATACAGAAAAAAACCCAAAATACATATATTCTATAAAATAAAATAGTTTCTTCAAAGAGGTAGAACAAAGGGACTAGGAAATGGGGATATGGAGGGCCAAGTGAATAAAATAACAAGGTGCAGCAAGAAACAGAAAGGAGTGGATGATGCAAATGACTGCTGAAGGCATTCGGTGATGGAAAGGACGTTGGCTTTGAGGTGTAAGGAATTTGAATTTAAATGTTCATAGTCATTAACTGTCAGTATGACTTGGAACAAGGTCTGTAGAACTCTCTCCGTCCTAGCAAAATTAATGATAATTGGCATTTCATGCTATAATACTCAATATGCCAGACATTCAATTAGGGCATTTTTTTTCTTTTAAACCTTTTGTAAATAAGGGCACTTACATATACCTATTATAAAGGGCTGTTACTGTCCTCAGTGATACATAGAATTTAATCTGAATTCAAATTTTTTCTGCTCAACTCTAAAAGGGAGAAATGCCATTACAGTGAGAATATTTTCATGAGTTGTACAAAAATTCATGCTTTGTAAAGGACTACATAGTATAATATAAATCAGAAACATTGTTAAAAAGTCATTCTGGGATATTTAGCTAAAGCAGAACATTAGTTCTAAGATTACTTCCAATATTTTAAATCTTCAAATTAAAGTTATGGAGACTGATTGTGAGATTGCTAGATGAAATCTCAAAACAATAAATACCAATTCTACATTCTCTTACACTTCGTTTACACTAAACTGCAAAGAGAATTCACCAAACTCTTGGAAAATTAAAATGCGAGGAGCAGAGCAACAAAATGTATTTATTTTGTCTGTTTCAACATTTGAGAAAACCATCATCTTGAAAGGAACTCATCTTCTTAGAGCAAAAGTCATGTAAAGACTTCTGTTCATTTTTCAAATCACTGGCATATTTACAACATTTTTAGGAAAGATACATTTCAATTTACAGGTCAGAAATTCAGCCACTCATTTATACTCAGAGGAAAATATACTGGGGAGAAAACTATGCCTGCAGTCATTGTTTGAATGATTCATTTATTCATACAAGAATAATTCATTAAGCACTGCTATATGGCAAAACCCAAAATGCAATGAGGCTGGATATCTATTAATGACTAACGCAGCACAGTGTAGGTCTCATGGTAGACACAAAGTGCTAGGATTTGCAGGCAAACACAGAATTAAAACTAAATATAGAATTTCAAATTATGGTAAGAATAAGCAGTAAAAGTAGGGTTTTAAGAAATAACAGGAAGAACAGTATATTGGTAAAGGATTTGTCAGTAAGATTTTAACTGGCACAAGATGGATATGAAAAGTAACCCATGCAAAGAGAGGTAAAAAGATGAACAGGCAAATGGAATGAATATGCAAAAGTGTAAAGTTAGGAAAATGTTCATTTCTGAAAATCACTGATATCACTCCAGTCCTTGAGCCTCATACACTGAAAAAAGTACTTTATATTAGCCATCTTCAGGAGGTCTCTGTAGAACATGGCTCAGGAATGGCTAACATGAAAATCATCATTAGGAATTTTTGAAAACACATGTCAAGTCTTTAAAATATCATTTGTCTTTATCTGGAGAAGACCCACAAAAAGGTTTCTTGACCAGCACTGGGAAAAGAAAAGAGTGGTTCTGACTAACCAGATGACTGAGAAGCTAGTGAGAAATGGATTGATTGATATCTAATTCAGAATACTTGCATCCTAATGCAATTCCTCATTCACTTCCCAGAGCAAGTCTGCAAGGTGGCTATGATTAGTGGCATTTGAAAGATAACAAAATCAATATAATATTTTGTATCTCATTTAAAATTACTTGGTAAATAAAGGAATTGGGATTCAAATCTATGACTAGCAAGGTATGGCACCAAAAATCTATGTTTAATGGATGGACTTAGAAGAATTCATACTAGCAGAAACAAGTCAAAAAGAAAAAGACAGAAACCAAATGGTTTTGCTCCTATATGGGACATGGGAAAGATAAACAAAATTCTATGAAGAAAAGTCAAAACAAGCCAACAACCAAATTGAAGTACACAACTTGGGGTGGAGAGGACAGGGTGGGAATGGTCAGGGAAGAAGGGTGAACCCCAGAGATCACAGAGATGTGAAATTTATATATAAATAAATTATTTTTAAAAATTACCCCCCCCCCCAAAATACTGGCAATCTGGAGCAAATAAAAAATAAAGTGTGTGCATGTGTGTGAGTGTGTCCAGGAGTGGGGCCTGCTGGATAATGCTTATTTTAACTCTATTATCTACACAAGCTAGGAGGCATTTATTATTAATACATATACACAATTCAAAAATTCATTAATGCACCACAAAATGTTGACCATGTGGCTGACCCTGGGGAATTCTTCAAGTTAGCAAAGCAAGCACAATCCCCATTATTGCACATCTCAGAGTCTCACAATCTATCATGCTCAAAACACAATTTGTGTTATATAGTGCTATGCCAGTAGGGCAGATTAGTCATATACACACATGGTTCACACACAAGGTCAAGATGCAGAGTGTTGCAGAAGACAAAGCACCAGGTGAGCTGTGGCATGAGAGAGATAGAGTGCTATGGGAGTCAAATATCATGGGCATTGAGAGCAGTGGGTGAGTATTGGGATGAAAAGGTCACAACAAGATTTATTTATCAATTAAATAAATGCTTGGGACTAACAGGATCTAAAGTGGGTGACAGAGGCAGGTATAAACAAAATCTGATTTTCCCTTACATTAATTATTAGTACATGATTAGATATTTTAAAATATCTAGTTTAGTTGTTGTTATAAACCTTTATCTAAAGTTCAAAAAGGGGAGCTCAAACCTCAGTGCAGAGATCTGCAAACTTGAGCTATAACAGGGAAGGCAGCAAATATGTTCCACTTGGTGGAGCATACAAACTCAATAGCATCTGCTCAGTGTTGAAGTCATGTCAGGCAAGCAACATCAACAAAACATAAGTAAATAGGTGAGTCTGAATTCAAAAGTTTTTATTGATTAGATATATTTTTCTTACATAATTGTATATCCCAATGTTTTCCCAGCACCATATTACTAATGATCCCTTGTGCTCATTCCTGCCCTCCCCTTTCTTTCCTGTAAACTTTAGTTCTTTATCGTTTGTTAGTTTTAAACTTTTCTTTACCTTTTATGCTAGCTGAAATAAGACAGAAAGAAAAAGATAAATATTAGATGGTCTCACTTGTATGCAAGATGTAGAAAAACCAATTAATCAAAAACAACAAAATATATTTGCAAAACAAGTGAGGGGCTAAATTTGGCCTAGAGAATATAATCTGTATCCCCTAGTCTCATACTGCTCTCAAATTTAACAGAATTATGGTAGCTAAGTTACAGAGAATGCATAGAAGACACTAACCATAACTAGGAAATTAGATTAGAAAAAAAATCTTGGAAGGAACGGAGGTTGAACAAAGTTCTTTCTCTTGAGGTATTCTGCTAGAAGAGGAAGGATAAAACAATTCCAATTGACAGGGAACAGGGCAGTCAAGGCCAACGGAGGAAAGCTGTGTCAGAGGCTGACTGCAAGGTGAGTAACAGCTCCCACAGGTGAGATGACCAGGAGCACAGTGCAGACTTGGCTGTCAGCATCAGCTGCCCAGCTTTCAATGGCATCTCTAGACTTGCCCTAGTGTAAAACTTGGTGAGGTGAGACTAATAGGAATCCAAACCCCAGGGAGCTTATGTAACACTGCTCATACTCTGGCTGATATATTCCTGTCTTCCCCTCTCTTTTTTCTTCCATTGATACTAAGTTTTAATACATATTTTAGATCAAGTCGAATGTAAATCATACATTTGGCAACTTATACTCATTTCCTTCCTGTATTGCCTGATTTTAGTTGCTTTATGTTATTTCTTTGTTCTAGTATATTTTCATACCTGTGTTTATGTATATGTTTTCTTATATATCAATTTTAAATGGCATTTTTTTGACCCAAGCTATAAAAGTTATGTAACTCTTACCTATTCTATGTCTCATTCTTCTTCCACCTCCCATCTCAACTTATGTCATCAGACAAACCATTTCTATGCTATTGTTATTGATGATATTTTCATTCTATCTTTAATTATAATTCTCAACACTATTTTTCATTGTTACAGTTAAAATATTTAATGTTTATCATCAGTTACTTGCCATGGTTCCTCTATTCGTAATATTTCTGGTAGAATATTTTCAAAGGGATCTGGAAGCTCAATTCCCAAAATTATTACATGGTTGAAAACGTCTGTCAGTTACCTTTGATTTAAGTAACCTATTGGTTACATTTAGGAAGGTATGTCTCACTGTCTTTCCCTAAAGACATTGCAGTCATTGATCTGTTCTTTCTTAATTCAGAATATTCCTGAGAAGAATTCTGGTGAGGTCACACTTTAATGGGATGTGATTTAGGCATAACCTTCTCAAAAGGTCCCCTTTTATTTTAGAATTGAAGCTATTTAGGATATCAATACTGATCATTTTGTGCCAAATTTTCCCAGATTTAGTTTTCAAACTATAGATTCAGGTTTAAAAAGTTTATTCTCAAAATGTCTTCATTTTTAGAGAAAGAACTTTAAATTGTTTGCCCCATATGTTCATTTCTCCTTTTTAGAGACATTATTTATATATGTTGAAACATTTTCTGTTTTTTTTTATCTTCAGGTAAAGTACTTTTTCTTAATAAAAATCATTTCAACTTATTGTTCATTTTAAATCTTCTTGTTTCTATTTTTTCAATTACCATGTACTTTATGGCATTTTAGCAATTTCTACTTCTTGTGTTATTTCCAATGTAACTGTCATTTCTAGTAGTTTTAATATGTTTCTCTATGATGTTCCTTTTTTATCTACTTATGTATAGGTAATCTCTCCCTATTTTCTTGCTATGATTTTCCTCAATTTCTGTTTCCTGGATTTCTGCTTTGAGACGTTATTTTAAAGAGGTTATTGCTCTATTAGGGACAGGTATTTAATTGTGATAATGTATTTTGCCATCAGTTTTAATTTATCTGGAGCAGTTTTTTTTTTCTTTTCTTTTTCAAATGCATTCATCTATGAGAAATGTTTCTAGTCTCTCTGAAAGTCACCAGGGGCTGGATTTCCCCCTTTCATATAAATAAAGGATTCCAGAAGGTACTGTTGGCCATCTAACGCACATCCATGCAAGAACACCTGGGGAGTCAGGGACCATCAGCAAGTATCCTATCAGACAGATGAGCTCTGGTCTAAATAAATAAACGATTAGCAGGGTTTGGGAGCTGAGAATTAGCACACAGATAACTTCATCAAGCTGCAAGTTTCTTGAACTTAGATTTAAAAAAAAGTTACAGAGAAGTAGAAAGACTAGTCACAGACCAAATACATCTATTCTGAAGTAACAATTTGTACTAGGTCATCTGCCAATTCCATGTTCTTTATGTTCAAGAGGAGTACTTTTAAGACTCTTTCATGAAATCTTTCACTCTAAGACCTCTTACATTATAAAAGTCATTCCCAGAAAATATCAACATCATTTATTGAGTGCTACTAGTCAAAAAATGAAAAATCAACATTAAGAAGAAAACATTAATGTACCTCAGGGCTGTCTGTGCACCCAGGTCCCTGGTCGTTGGGGCTCCATTGCCAGTGGGGAGCAAAGGGGGTCAAGGTTCCTGGGTAAGCTCCCTAAGCCAGGTGAGCCCCGGAGTGGGGATGGGATGGGGGATGTGGCCCCACCCACCAGCGGTTGGCTGCTTCACAGGGCAGTTGTCTGCAGCTTGGATCGGCGGAGCCATGTTGCCCTCTGCTCCTAGCCCAAGGGGAGCATGGGTGGGCACAAGCCCAGCCATCAGGGCCCACCCCTATGCAGGGAGGTACCTGCATGTGGGCAAGCAGGGAGGGAAGGGAAGGGGGGAGCCCCTTCCATTCCACTCTCACTCCAGCTAAACTTCAGAGTATCAAGAACGTGCACAACACAAACCTCAACATAAAACAGGCAAGGGACCATGCAAAAATCCAGCCCACAATGGACACAGCAGATGGACAACACAGAGATGGACACAGCAGATGGACAATTGAGAGAACCAGTGCATGCAAGACAAGAGAAACAACTGTAGAGACACTATGTCACCATGTGCACTTATGCACTCACTGGGCCAAGAAGACTCGGGACTTCATTTTGGAGATGCCTCCAAGGAAAGCAACACACCCTCCCCACACGATGGGAGAGGAGATGATAACCAAAGATGGGGTAATCAGCCCCACATCAAAACTGCAAACTGAGGCAGAGGAGATGATCTTCAAAGGCCATTCACAGATGCCTGTATTCACAGAGAAACTTCTTGACCAACACTGGCTGTGGGTGAGACCCCCTAAATCTGACACCAGAGCCATAAGAGAAAGTAGCAAAGCAATGGAAATGGGAATGGAGAAGACTGTCTGCAGCAAGAACATGACAAATCATAAATGAACACAAATTGGCCACCCAACATGAACTTAAGACTGAAAACCTACCAGCAAGGTTCGCCTGGTTCCAACAACACAGTCCATCACCCAGTGAAAGGACACTGCCACAGGAAAGAGACTGATGGACATAGCACAACCAGTAAACAGCAAAGAGTGGGGTTTGAGAGAATGGAAGGGGCACCAGAGGGAGGAGTGAGGGAGAGGTATCCCCAAAAAAAAAAAACTTACAGAGGTTTTGATCTAAAGAACAAAATATAAAAAGAGAAGAAGAAAACATTAATGTACTATCTCAAACAATTTCACATATCTTCTTTGTCATGGGATAAAATTGGATATAGGTAAAAGACTAATCAAGATGAAAAGGAAAACTCTTCAAGATTGTTATCTTAATTGAATCCACTACGAAGCACTCCTCAGAAATCTTATAAGAACTTCAGTTAATGCTCATTTCACTCTCATATACCACTGACATTCATGATTGATTTCATTAACATGATAATTTCAACAGCACTTAAATACCAGCATCAGTATAAGACCACCCAGGAAGATGACAGAATAAATAGCATCTACGATCACTACCTCCTAAAACAAACATTTGTAGAACAAAGAATAAATAGATTT
Source organism: Uropsilus gracilis (assembly GCA_004024945.1). NCBI lineage: Eukaryota > Metazoa > Chordata > Mammalia > Eulipotyphla > Talpidae > Uropsilus > Uropsilus gracilis. The sequence goes on from PVHY01017431.1 coordinate 29,215, forward strand.
TATAAGTAAGATTTAAGTTGAAATCAATACAATTAAAAAACAAATACCCAGACACTAAAGACAAGAATGAGTCCATTAGCAGGTACTTAGGAATTACTCCTGCAGTGTCTCCATAAATACAAAGAAAGAAGAAAACAGCCATAACAAAATGGATAGTTCCAAATGAAGTTATTAACTCAATGTTCTCTCTTTGTATAAAAGGGAAAATAGCAGTGGAAATGGACTGAGGTTCTCTTACTCTTACCAAGAAAGTACAATCTCAGGTGAATGATGCAGACATGAGAGGAAAAGAGGCAAAGATAACATTACCATGTTTGGACCATGACATAGGTGATGAAGGATAAAGGAAAGAACAATATATACCTCTAACCTCTGATTTTTAGGGAACAGAAAAAATGAATAACAACAAAAAGAAATTTTCCTAAACTGGGATCACATTTGTGACATTCAGTTTCATGTTTCTCAATGAAGCACCTAATGAATGCTTGTTACCATTGTGATGTGTTTTTCCTCATAAAAGCTAAGCATTAAAATGATCTCTTATGGAGGGCATTTTTTTTTCCATTTAGATGGGCTTATTTTAGTTTTTTTCTGTTGTCTCTTTTGCTGTACAGAAGCTTTTTAGTTTGATGTAGTCCCATGTGTCTATGTTTTCCTTCATTTTTTTTGCCATCTGTAGAAGTTTCCAGAAAGGGATTTCTGAATTGTAATTCATGGAGGGTTTTGCCCAAGTTTTCTTCTATGTATGTTATGGTTTAAATTCTGATATTTAAGTCTTTTACCATTTTGAGTTGGTTTTTGTACATGGTGTGAGGATGTTGTCTTGGTACTTTTTTTTGCAGGTCTTAGTCCAATTTTGCAGCACAATTTATTATTCCAATGTAAGTTTGTCTCTATTTTGTCAAAGATTAGTTGACTATATATGTGTGGTTTTATTTCTGGGCACTCAATTCTGTTACATTGGTCCAACTGTCTGTTGTTGTACCAGTGCCATGCTGTTTTAATTATTATGACTTTGTAGTATACCTTGAAGTCTGGAATAGTTAGGCCTCCATTCTCTCTTTTTTTGTGTAGGAGTCTTTTTGATATTTGATCTTTTGTTATTCCATATGAACTTCTGAAATTTTTTTCTATCTTTTTAAAGAATGTCATTGGGATTTTTATAGGAATTGAATTGAATCTGTAGATTGCTTTTAGAAGGATGGTCATTTTGATGATGTTAATTCTTCCAATCCATGAGCAGGGAATGTCTTTCCATTTTCTTATGTCGTCTTCTATCTCTTTTAGCAGTGTTCTAAAGTTTTCTTTGTAAAGTTCTTTCACATTTTGTAAGGTGTATTCCCAGGTATTTAGTTGTTTTTATTGCAATGGTAAATGAGATGGCTTTTTTAATTTCTTCTTCTTCTTGGCTTTTTTGCATATAGGAAGACTACTGACTTCTGTGGGTTGATTTTGTAACCAGCTACCTTACTGAACTGTTTTATTGTTTTGAGAAGTTTTTCTGTAGATTTTTTGAGGTTTTCTACATAAAGAATCACATCATCTGCATATAATGATAGCTTCAGTTCCTCTTTTCCTATTTGTATCCCTTTCATATCTTTCTCTTGCCTTATTGCCCTGGCTAGAACTTCCAGTACAATGTTAAAAAGAAGTGGAGAGAGTGGGCATCTTTGCCTGGTTCCAGATCTTAATTGGAATGATTTTCATTTTTCCCCATTTAAGATAATGTTTGCTGTATGTTTGTCATATATGACTTTTATTGTTGAGATATGTTCCTTTGATCCCCAATTATTCAAGGGCTTTTATCTCTGCATATATTGATATCAGTGGTAAGAGTTTAATAATGAAGATCCACAAGGAACTTACACATCTAAACCAAAACAAAACAAGAAACCCAATCAAAAAATGGGGAGAGCGCTGGGCACGGTGGCTCATGCCTGTAAGCTTCAGCCTATGAAGCGGCCGGGGCTAGGGATCGCGGTTTGAGTCCCTCCTGGGGCCTCCCTCGCGTAGTGAGACCTAGTTCCAAAAAAATAGCTGGGCGTGGTGGCACGCGCCTGTAATCCCAGCTACCTGGGAAGCTGAGGCTGGGGATTGCTTGAGTCTGTGGTACCCCAGGCAACGAGAGCCTGCAGCTCCATGGGCAAAAAATAGTGAGACCTAGTCTCAAAAAAAAAAAAAAAAA